>JAXBDA010005259.1:0-25202 GCA_036023075.1 Gaultheria prostrata
ACCACACACTTAACACACACACAAAATTACACTTTAGGTCCACAAGTGACTTGTGTAAATCAAACACACCACAATCAACATATACCTCATCAACACTCCAACACTTAGTCAATTTCATCATTTCTCACATTGCCCCAATGTTATTTATGAAAACAAATAAATCATGAAATTACGGGTCTTTACAATACCGTACTCGGAGGACAACATCAGACTTCGGCGGTGACAAAAGCTGGGTTTCATATAGTGTGAAAACTCCGGGACATCTCCGGAAGATTTCGAGACTGAAGATGGGTCAGGAATAACTACTCGACTCTGTGGGGAAAGTATTGAAAAGTGGGGTTTCGGGGGTGCCGACAGTCAACGAGGGTCCCGGGATATTATTTAGGTGGCTACATGGCCGAAAATGGGTCTGGAATGCGGTTTGCAAGTCCATATGAAAAGTTGTGAAATTCTCGTTCGGAGCAGAAAAAGGCTGCCGGCAGGCCCGGATAAACCCAGTGATCATTGGTACAGGTTTGAAGAGTAAAAACAGTTATAAAAAATGTAATAGTTTTTATAGTGAAAAGTTGAAAAATCATGACCGGAGCCCAAAAAAGTCGTCTGGTGGTCATCGGTAGATATCCGGTACAGTTTTAGACAGTAAAAGTGAGTACAATTGACTTTATAGTAAAAAGTTGAATTTTGCATCCCGGAGTCGAAAAATGGTCTCTGGCGGGTCCCGGGTCGTCCCCGGTAGGGTCTACGTTTTGGAAATATGTTTTTGAAGTCCGAGGGATATTTTGGTAAAATTTGGGGAAAAACAATTTTGGGCGTCCGGATAACTTTCGGCTAGCCCCGGGAAGCTTCCGAATCAAATCCGTAGGCTGAATTGACCCTGGGTATGACATAGGGATATTTTGGTAACTTTGGGGTGGAGCTAACCCTAGTATTGACACAAGGGTATTTTGGTAATTTTGGGGAGAAACTGATTGTGGACCCGGAACAAAGTCAGGACGGACCTTACGACTCCTTAGCATGCATGACATCATCTGAAAATGCCCACAGAATACAGTATGAATGATTTGATAAATAAACAACAGTCCGGCTTTGGGAGCACCCGGACAGCATAACTGGGTGCCCTAAGGCAGGTCTGCAATAGGGGCACAAGAAATAGCTGTGATAATATGATATTATCGTGTTGAGTGAAAATATTGCTCTTGTTTTGACCGAACCCTCGTCAGGCTGCCTACGTATCCCACACTTGGGGGAATCAGGTCACTCCGTAGTTCGGACCTCGGTCTGATTTATGAAAATATAACTAAATTCATTGGATTAATCCTGAAGCTTTAATTTTGGAGTTTTGTACGAACTGTCCGGACGGCTAGTCAAGTCAAGGTTAAGCGATCTGAGAAGATACAGAAAAGACCCAGGACTGGTGGTAGAGCCTCGCAATGGACATGTTTGAAGTACCAACACCCCTTAGAGCGTACATTATGTTTGACAGTCTTTTGGTATTCCTCGCCGTAAAACCCTAACGAGACTGACGCGGTGCACAGCGACAATGTACGTTTATTTTAAGATGATTTATTGACACACAGACTGACTGAGTATGAATATGCAGTATATAGACGTTCGGATTTGGACGCGGGCCCGACCCATGGGCGGTAGCCGGGTTGGCAAATTTCTAGTTATTAGTACTACATACTGAAAATAAGCAAGCAACAATCAATATTTGAATTCAGATTCACTGACTCCCGGCTTGAAGCTCGGGTAAAGAATCAGACAGAATATTCGTAGAATAGTATTGCCTGGAGAATCGGTTATAGCCTCCGGCAGAAACTGGTTGATTTGGAGCCGGAACTCAGACAAAGTAACGGCAGGACTGGAGGATCTGGAGTCGGAACTCGGACAGAGTAACGACAGGACTGGTCGATGTGAAATGGGTCTATTATGGCCTACGGAAAATTCGGCAACGCGGAACCTGACCACTGGTAGTTCTTCTCTAGAAAAACCGGCAGAGCTTCCGCGTAGTATGTATATCCCAAGATTCCGCCTAGGGAATCCGGCAGAGCTTCGGCGCAACTCTTACAACCGAGGTTCCTTTCTAAGAAACCCGACATAGCTACCGCCTAAGCTAGTGATATCCGAGTCAGCTCGCGATGGGAAGGCTCAGCCCTTTGCGAAACCGAACTCGGAATCCGTGTGAGGTGTGTGTCTTGAATGAGAAAATGGCTTCTCATATTTATATGCCCTAGGCGCCTATTCTATAGGCTCCTGCCTATGTGGCAGCCTCCAAGTGGCTGCTTTGGGAGTGGTGCCCAAGGCAAGGGGTTTCCCCCGGTTTGTGCGATGATGTCCCGGCTCGTTCGTGCTCGCGTATAGTTCTTTGATCCAGGAAAGTTCAGGGAGATATTTCTAGGGTTTTGAGGTGCTTTGGACGTCGTGGCAGCATCCATTTTTTCTAATTATGCTCCGAAGATAGAGAAACGTGATCATCCGGCTCTCAGTTGAATTGGAGCGCGACAAGCGATCAGATGACCAAACGAAGTTCGATTGACCTAAAATTTTATAGGGAACTTCAATATAGTGAGAAATGAATTATCAATGGTTTAGATTTCTAGGTTTGGGTTCCGATGTCCATGATCATGGAATCAGCCATTTCGGGAAGCGCGGTGTCCTCGAAAATTGCAAACGGGCTCGGAATCACCCGAAACTTGATGTGAGACTTAACTTCATCACGCTAAGCTTAAATATGAAGTTTGGTGAGATTTGGAGTCGTACAAACAAAACCTGGGTCTTCTGGCCTTGTTCGCCTGTTTTTACCGGGTAAAGGGTATGGGGGGGGGGGGTGGAGACAGTTCAACGGTCAAACGTCGTCCAATCTTGACGCGGCTTGAACCAGTCACTCTGAAATGTTGAAATGAGTTCATCGAATGGTTTGATGCTTGATTGGATGTCCTGAAGATATAGCTGGCCGATGGGCCCAAAAACGAGCTTCCGGGAGCTGATTTCTGTCAAAATGAAGGAGGAAAGGGTATGGCCTTCCTGAAATGAAATGTTTGTCATGCAAGCTATGCACATGCAGATGTTAGATATAAATTAGTATTTAAAATTGATTGTTGTGGCATTAGTATCATGTACCGTGCCCGTCCAGGAACCTCATGATCTACTTGATAATGCTGTATCTGGTTTCTGATGACCTGACATCTCCTCTTAAGAGTGTCGATGTCATCGATTCGATTTGATAAACAGGGATGGGGCAAAATCCGATGTCAACACACGACCCGAACTTGACACGAAGTTAGCGAGTTAGGGTGAGCTATTTCTGACACAAAACACGAATATGGCACGACATGACACGATAAAATAAAAGTTAAATAGGTCGGGTTAGGGTTTGAGAGAATTCTGACATGAAAACAAGATAACACAACATGACACGACACGTGAATTTATGTGATAGGCGCGCAAAATCCATGAATTTAAGCGCCTAAGTAGGGAAGAATGAGCGCGTTAGACGTGCGGTTAATCCTCATTTTCCATTTAATTCATGCACGTGGTTGGATTGTGTGTTTGTGCTTAATTTGCAGGAAATTGAGGTGTGTTGGCGCTAATCGGAGTTGTTGGAAAGGCATGCACGAGGATCAAGAATGAGCAAGGCTGAGGAGGCTAAGTGTTGAAGTTGATTTCGCGCGGAAGTGATCGTAACCCGTCAGGAGCACTACCTTGTTTCTCTGGAGCGCTCAGAAGTGGCACAGGAGGGGAGCAAACTGAACAGAAGGGCCACGAGCGCTACACCCAAAGTGGTGTAGCGCTACCAAGAGGTTAAGAGGTCAATGGTCAAATGGGGGTCAAACGGTCAGCACTAGTTAAGGGGTTAGGTAGGGCTACACCAAAAATGGTGTAGCGCTACCGAGTGGCTTATAAGCACGAGATAAGGGTTAGGTAGCGCTACACCAAAATTGGTGTAGCGCTACCGAGGGCCTTAAGTGGCGTTGAAACGGTGGCGTTTTGGGTCTTCGTGCGGTCCGATTTCGAATTCTTTTAGGGTTTTAATTGTAATGGTGAGGGGTTCAGTATAAATACCCCTTTAGAACTCGAATTAGGGCTCCTCAGTTCCCCAGTTTATAACTTTCGTCTTATTTTCGCTCTTAACTTTTGTCTGCTGTTTTAGGTTTTCAATTTCAGAATTCGAGTTGCTACAGATTTTCCAGCTTTGATTTGGTGTTCTTCTTTGGTAATCAAATCCGTTCCCTTTCCGCAAATCTGTGGTATCGTGTTTACATCTTTAATTTAATTATTTCAAGCATGTTTAGATCTAAGGTTTTTAATATAATCGTTTCGTTCAATAAAGTCATGAGCGAGTAGTCGCCAAGGGTGCAGCCACGGGATGAAGGCATCCCGTGACTAGCCAAATCAAAGTTCGTCTCGGGATATGTAAAACTTAGATTTTCAAGCAGTTTTAGGGTACGTAAACTCATCTAACGGACAATCCCGGGCATTACCGGGATCCTTGTGAATGTGCATGGATTCTGGTGACAGGTGGTGTGCATCTGTTAGAGGAATTTTACCGACTCTAAAATCAATTATTTTATGAGAATGACGATCCGAGCGAACGTTGGTTAGGGTTAGTCGCGGACGCTGGAGTACCCATAGCTGTACTCTCCTTTTTAAATAATATTTAATTAATTCAATTTGGTAATTTAGTTAGTAACCAATCTCGCTAAACAAGGGGTGGCTACCTAAGAGCCAAATTAAACTAGAATTCAGTACTTTTGAGTCAAACATCGTCGTCCGTCTCTGTGGTTCGACTCCGGTACTTCCGGATTATTGTGCTACACTGATTGGTAGTCCTGCGCTTGGGACGTGTTTTTGAGTCTTAATTTTATACACCCGGTCGGTCAAGCAGTGGCTAAGTCCGAGAATCGATCGATGGAGACAGTTCAGCTAAATTACACTAGTTTCTAATTTAATCGAGTAAAAAGATGATTGGTTTGTTTGATTTTGGAAATTAAACTAATTAAGGAAGCAAGTACTGAAATTGGTGAAAACAAGTGAGAGAAAGTCTAGGGTTTCGAATCCAGTCCGACCATGTAACTAGGCTATGTATAGGTTATGGTTATTTTATTCGAACCACAATTGTCACGAAAATTATTGAGTTGTCGAGGCATGGACTATCCTATAGCACAGACCGTCTCACTAGCACGACCCATGTCTTTCACGGGTTGTCCAATGACATAATTCGTCTTATGAGCATAACCCATCTCAGTCATCATACTCGTATTACAAAATCAATATTTTTCTTTTTTTTAAATACAAAGCGAATTTGTCCCATTTATATTTTGTGTCACAATCATCATACTCGTATTACATTTTATCCCTCTCTATGCCAACTCAATCCTCTCTTTCTCTCTCTACTATTTTCCTCTACTGGCCCACCACACCCAAATTTCAAACCACATTCTCCCTCTCTCTCTCTCTCCTTTTCGAAATTCAAACTACATTCTCTCTCACTATCTCCTTTCCTTCTCCCCCTCTGAAATTCGAATGACCATAAAATACGAGTAAGGGCGTCGATTGCTCAAGCCGCGCCTTTAGGCACGAGCACAAACATACACTCCTGTATATATATTGGCTAGTACTTATTTTGACACACATTTGCAGTTTAAAAAACATGCCAGTATATTTAGATAAATAAAACCACAAATAGATCAAAAATAGGTAATAAAATAGCATCATAATTTGAAGAATCTGTTGGAGTGTACTACAAAAGATCACCTTTTGAATTTTGAGGTATAGCAGCTAATTACACTTTTGATCCTAACTTTTGAGTATCTGGTAAGGGTGATCTTGAGCTCATTTGGCCTAAATTTTTCCATAGATTTGACCGAGTATTTTTTTTAATGATGGCAAATTGATCTGGTTACGTTGTTAATTATTTATTACCATAAAAATAATTTACACGTGGTAGTGGACCATAGTTTTATGAAAGTCATGATTAATTTGAGTTTTTATCTCATTATTCACATCTAACAAACCTGGCATCATAGTTTTTATTAATTATTTATACCATAAAAATAATTTACACGTGGTAGTGGACCAGAGTTTTATGAAAGTCATGAGTATGAATTTTTATATCAATTCACAACTAACAAATCTGGCATTGTCACCTTGTTTGGAATGGTTTATGAGAATCGGTTCTCAAAATTCTTGAAAACTCTTGTTGAAAATTCAAATGGGTTTTTGAGAACCGATTTTCAAAATCTTTAAAAAAAAAGGGTGAAAATCTATTGGAAAAACTAAATAAGGGAGGGTTTTCGAATCCGATTCCGAAAATCAAAACGAACAAGCTCTGTAGTTTTGTGAACAGCAGGCCAGCCTACGTGAGCAGTAGTAGCACAAATTATGTGAGTACAAGTATAGCTGTCATGAATGTGAATGCATGAATTTTCTAGTTTTTAGTGCATGTATTGGGTAATACTTGGCCCACTTGGATGACTTTTAAGGGTAGGGTTTTGTCTTTTGCTTTGACTGTCAAGTACAGTTGTATAATTAAATACTCCATTCAATAATAGAGACCCATCTATATATACCGTTGACAATGCGGATTGTGAATTTTTATATCAATTCACAACTAACAAACCTGGCATTGTCACCTTGTTTGAAATGGTTTATGAGAATCAGTTCTCAAAATTCTTGAAAATTCTTGTTGAAAATTTAAATGGATTTTTGAGAATCGATTTTCAAAATCTTTAAAAAAAAAAGGCAAAAAATTCATTGAAAAAACCAAATAAGGAAGGGTTTTCGAATCCGATTACGAAAATCCAAACGAACAAACTCTATAGTTTTGTGAACAGCAGGCCAGCCTACGTGAGCAGTAGTAGCACAAATTATGTGAGTACAAGTATAGCTGTCATGAATGTGAATGCATGAATTTTCTAGTTTTTAGTGCATTTATTGGGTAATACTTGGCCCACTTGGATGACTTTTAAGGGTAGGGTTTTGTCTTTTGCTTTGACTGTCAAGTACAGTTGTATAATTCAATACTCCATTCAATAATAGGGACCCATCTATATATGCCGTTGACAATGGATATTGTGAATTTAATGATCCCTCATTTTTTCTTCCGGTGTATCAGTGTGGCTCTATTATTGTTGAGAAACTTTATATGACAGTAGTTGAGTAGATAAGGAAACTGGTGGAGGGTTTCTTTGGACTCCGGATCTGCTGTTCCCATTTAGTATCTCCCTTTGGTATCATGTCCCCTACTGTCTGCCATGTGGCATACTAAAAATCCTTTAGTTTTTTAGTTGTTTTTTTTAACGGGAAAAGTCCTTTGCCATTAGAATACATTTCTCCATTATATTATACGTTTCTCTATTAAGTGTTAACCAAAGGCCCGGCCATTTTACCTCCTTTCCGAAAAAAAATAAAAAACAAAAGCCCTTTCATTTTTTTTTCTCTTCGGACTGCTCTCACTCTAAAATTCCAAACAAGAGTTTTTTTGTTTTTGGTTGAATATAACTTTTCATAATTTGCTACCTGATAATGTCAAAATTACTTTTATTAATGTCAAAATATTTACTGCTTAGTTGCATCGGAGTTAGATTAATTCTCAAGCAATTTTGAAATTGCAATTTGACATCATACCAACGGTAAATTAGAGACCGATACTCATAGATACATTGGAAATTAAAAAGGTCATTAATGTGAGTGCACGAATTTTCTAGTTTTGAGAGCATGTACAAATGAATAAAATAGGCTATCTAGCTGTCAAGAGTGTGAACTGTATGTAAATATTACTCTCTCCGTCCCAATTTCTTGGGTCTGTTTCCTTTTCTGAAAAGCTCAAAAAATTCTCCATATATTTTAATTTATAATACTTTTTATATTCAATATGGATCTTGTTTGATAGATCTCAATTAATTTTGTTAAACAAAAATTTTGAAATCATAAAAAACATTATAGATTATGAGATATAGAATGTGTTGGCTTTTTATGGCTTTTTGGGGTTAGCGGAATGAAGTAGCTTTTGGTTTTAAGCTAAAGCCGACTTTTTTTTTTTTAGTGGAATAGGGTCTAAGTAGAGAATTAAAAAGTAGACTACTCTTTCCTTGAAAACAATCGTAATACAATCCTACCCTTCAAAGCTTAGATTATAAATAAATTTAGCACTTTCCTTTTCTAATTAGATAAAAAAAAAAATAAATAAAAAGAAGTTTCAATTGACAAAAGGAGTGCTAAATTCACACACAAAAATTTGCCCAAAAAATTTACTCGTAGGTTTTGGCTCCATTTAAAACACAATTCCAAAAAATTCTCTCATAATTTTGGTGTAATGGTGTCCACAAATTTTTGCTCCAATTGAAACTTATCCAACTTTTTTCTTCTTATTCAGGTGAATTCTGCACAAGTTTTGGGAAGTTTTTGCAAAGTCTCCAATTTAGATTTCTTTGATAGCTTATAAAGAAAAGAGACAGTTTTTTCCCCATATTATGTTTGAACGGGAAAAATTGAACCTCATGTCTTTTTTTTATTTGGTCTCCACTACGTCAACCCTTCCTCCCGATGCACCTTATTTCGAACCAGGAAATATTGAAAGAGAGCTTCTAGCCAAACAGGTTCCCTTATCCCCTCTCAAATTTTCTATTTTTGGTAGTAACAATCAATCCCTTCGAAAACGTCAACAAAAAAGGATATCAACTTTAACCACTCATATCCAACCATGAATTAATCAGTCCTTATATATCCAACCACAAATGTGATCACATTATGAATATAATCTTTGGCCTTTTGTAAGTGTGAAAGAGAATTGAAGGTTGGTGGAAACCAAATCCATGGGATCACGTTATTAATATAATCATGTTTACTATAACCTTTGGCCTTTTGTGAGTCAGTGAGTGTGAAAGAGGGTGGAAGCTAGATGCCTAGATTGGTGGAAACACAACCCATGTGGGCATAACCAGTTGGGTTTTCTCATGGAGTACTCGGCCACCTAATAATTTAAAAATAATGTTGCGCTTTCAAATTAATCGATCAACACTTAAACAATGCCGAATTGGAGTATAAAACCAATAACTTCCACTTCCTCCATCCCTAATTAAATGTCCAGTTGTACTTTTTCATAGTATTTTCAAACTAATTTTATCTTTCAATTTATAATGTTTTCTTATAATCTTCAAAACTTTGTCTAACAGTGCCAATTGAGATCTATCAAAAAAGATTTATATTGTATATATACAAATAACATACTTTAGCATATATAAATGATTTTTTTAAATGTCTGAAATAATGATATGGACATTTAATTAGGGACGGAGGGAATAGTTGCTATCAGAGATGTGAATGTGTTCCCAAAGAAATTGAATAGGTGGAAAAAGTCCAATTCACAAGCTCCAATAATTTCCTCAGATGTAACCGACAACATTTACATAAATAAGGGCCAATGCTACCGGGTCATATTTTGACAATGTAATTCCTATCAGGGCACCACAAACATAGGGTATCTTATGAAAGTGTCTAAACTTAGGATACTCTACAAAAGTGCTATCCAGCCCAAATTCCCAAATCAACCAACCCTTTAAAAAAGTTTTTGTAATAAGGTCTTGTATTAAAATATTGGGACGCAAATTATTTTATAAAACCAGGGTGGTTAATTGGGACCCAAAAACAGCAATGGAGGGCAATAAATTTGAAATGCAGTAATTTGGTGGGGAAATAAAGTTTGACTCATAAATGTGGAAACCAGGGGATGGTTTTGTAAAACCATGCATGGGTGGTTTATTGGGTAGAATTAACTACTATTCCTCAGAATACTGGCTAAGTCCGAGTATCGATCCACGGAGACAGTTCAGCTAAATTACATTAGTTTCAATTGGGTTCTAATTTAATTGAGTAAAAGATGATTGGTTTGTTTGATTTTGGAAATTAAACTAATTAAGGAAGCAAGTACTAAAATTGGTGAAAACAAGTGAGAGAAAGTGTAGGGTTTCGAATTCAGCCTGACCACGTAACTAGGCTATGTATAGGTTAGGGTTATTTTATTCGAACCACAATTGCCACAAAGATAATTAAGCTATCAAGGCATGGACTATCCTATAGCACGGACCGTCTCGCTAGCACGACCCGTCTCTTTCACGGGTTGTCCAGTGGCATGATCCGTCTTAAGAGCATAATCCATCTCAGTCACTCAAACACAAGCATTGAAAACCATTGATTAACTCAGTATTTGAAAACTAGTACACAAATACTCAACAAATTGAAAGCAGTAAAATAGTTTCATTCGATCACAATGAAAAAGAGTTCTAGTTAATCAATCGATTTGAAACAATAACCTAAAACCTATACATATATACAGAGTTATTTGAACTGGGGCTTCATCTTCCCCCTAGAAGGAGTTTAGCCGGCCATGGAGCCTCTCTTCCCAAATTTCGAACCCCTAATAATGATTTAGGATTCCCTTTTTATAGTGCTCACAACTCTCTTGGAGTCCAAGCAAAAGAGTAAGTTTAGGAAGTCCAATCTCAACCAAACTCCCAAATAATCCCACTTTTGCCATCTGCAGTCCGCTTCCAGCCCAATTTCGACCTCCAAGACGTTGGAATTTGGACGCAAGATTTGAGTCAAGTAGGGGCCGAATCACATGTATTTGCATATTCGTAGAAAAAAAAAATAGTAAGTATTTATCGCTACTTGCAAGATCCGAATAAGAGAAAATATTGTGTGTATGTGCGTAGCCAACCGTTTGCCTTCTAACTCTCTATGAATACATATAAATCTTTTGGAGGACTTCAATTTGTTAGACCCAGTTCTAGTGATTGACGCAATATTAATTGTTATAATAAGTAGAAAGAAGACGGCAATCTTAAATTGGATAGCATGATAATAACCACTGCTCATATTGTTTGTAATCCTAGCAAGGTTAACTTATGCCGACTCCTCTAATTTCACACATTGATAATTTTGGTTTGATTTTTTAAAAAATAGGTTAGTTTACATTCTTATTCTCATTTTTTTCAAAAAAATAATTAAATGCATATAACAGTTGTCGTAGCCTAAAGAAAAAGAAAAAATTATTTATATACTTTTATTGCACTAGGCAAGAGATTAATTTCATTGTACATTAGGCTAGAACAAATGTATCATATATTATATTGAAAAGAAAAATATCTATACTATAATACTCATACATTTAAATTAAAAATTGTTTTTCAAGCCAGCCCCTCCCAACGTAAAATCTTGGATCCATCACTTGCTCTAGGAACTCAACAGCACACACTTATTTGGAATTCATACAGTTAGTCTTGACCCTATAAGAATGTGTGGTGTTAGAGTGTCCTGGAACACCACGTGGCTGTACTCTAGGAGCATTTAATAATTAGACCCCTCTCTCTCTTCCCACAGGAAAGGCAAAGATAGAGAGTAGCAGGGTGTATAGATCTAACTTTGATGGATATCTTCACCCACTTGTGATCACTTTAAAAGTAGACATTAGTAGTTGATAGACATGGAAAACTGTAAGGAACATGAAATTATTCTCCGAAAACTCCTTCGAAAATGAAATAAAATGATATGGGTGGATGTGATTCACCTAGTGCACTGTGTGTATAGTACACTGGGTGAATCACAGTCACACATTTAGTGAAGAGAGGCATTCCAAATAATTTTCAAAAAGTTAAGAGTAAGGTTGGGTATATATATGCAGTGCGCATCCATGACTAACTTATAAGTTTCATTTTGAAAGAACCAACCAAGATTTGCTTTCCCTCGTACCAAGTTTGAAAAAAACAAGCAGTGCTTGTGCGTACAATTCTATAGCCAGGGTTCATACATTGAAATTGCATCATTGCAATAAAGATGGCGATATTATTGGAACATCAAATGAAAGCATACGGAATAAAAACAAGACAAGTAGATAGGAACACAGACAATCAACAACATCTTTTTGGGATGCAAAGGTGGCCAGTCATGTGCCAACTTTCGCCTCCATCACCATGTGCATACGGGCATGACGGAGTGTAGGCTCCGACATCCTTAAAAAGTAGGTTCCATGCTGCATTCGGGTCCTCAGTTGAGTACATGGTCCAAGTAGCAGTGGAATTCTCATACCTACTATGTGTGATGCGATTGAACTTCATCACATTCTTGTTCTTATTTATGTCAGCCCGGTCAATGTCGACAGTGAAGATATCTCCATAAGACCTCACAGAGTGCTCGAAGAGAGGCAAAGAGGTGGGATCAACAGACACTGCAGCAAGATCCGAAGACACAACGATGGTATTTCCATCCGGACTGAAGAATGGATGGTTCACATGCCCTGCAAGATCACTTGCACTTGATATCACTCTTACCACTACTGACGGATCGTTCCACTTCACTAGAAACACAGCAAAGTATCCTGGGTCAAGTCCATTGTCAAGTTTTGGTGCATCTTTAGGCTTGTCGCGGGTTGACGAGAATACTATCCAATCTCCCCTTGGGTCCCATTGGCAATGTGTGTCAGTCCAAGGCCCATTTGTTAGCCTTGTTATTGTGCCATCTCCAAACTCCCCTGCTTGTGCGTCATCCATTATGTATAGATTCTTGTCTCCATCTCTTGTAGATCGAAAAACTAATTTCGTCCCTGTTGTGTACAATTTCCAACCCATCCGTACAAAAATTGAAAACTACATTATTATTATTATAAAGGATATTTTGTCATTCAAAAGCATATTATAATGAATAATACTTGGTTGCTGACTTGCTAATGTGTTGCCCAAGGATTGGTGAAACAATGTATAAGGATTTCTTTTATGAGTTAGAACCTGAAGTGGGTCTCCTTTTTTTTTTCAATTGATAACATGAATATATAGGTCAAAAGGAAGCCCAACTGCCAAAGAAAAAAAAAAAAAACTGACGAAACATGAACATGGATTCGTTGTTCTATTATAATTGCTATTTGGAAAGGAATCAGAAGGAACAAGTAGGAAGTTACCGTCTGGATTGGTGGATGGGAAGGCATTATTGGAAGCTTTTGTGAGCTGTCTACGAGCCTTTTGACCACGGGCCACGACAGGGATGGCGAAGATGTTCACTACTTCGTTAGCGTGGAAAGAAGGTCCCATGCATACATACAGTATATCCTTTTCTGGATGTTGGTTCCAAACAGGCGAGAAGATGCTATCCGGGCCTTTCGTCTACACAAACAAAACTCATGAGCTATCAATATTGATAAATACAATTCCGCATTAATACATACAATATATTCTTGTTATACCTCGAAAACAACACGCAACCCTTGACTATCGGCTACCCACACGGCCTTGAACTCATTGTCAACGAATGCAAGCTTGGAGCCATCTTTGGAAAATGTTGGAAACACCCCCGACACCCTAAATAGTCCTACATCCGGATGCGGAGAGTCGAGCTTGTGGAACTGTCTTTCGATATGCTCTCCACTCTGTCACAATGAATTAAGTAGGCTCCTCTTAAGTAGTAAGTGCCAGAAAAGGAATTCAAAGTTTGAAAAGTGGCGGTTGGTACCTTGATAAGTTCGCTCTTGCAACGATGGTAACCGATGCGCTTCCCACCATCTATCACAAAGGGGTTGAAATGGTCAGCCTTTGGTCTGGTTTTCTGAGTGATTTGTATGTTTTGTTGTGGCTGAGTTGAATCAAATATCTCAATGTGTCGATACTGTGCTTCTACACGGGCGGCTCCCAACTTTGATGGCTGGCGAATAGTTGCCACTGCCACTGTGGTGGCATTGATGGCTGCCGGAGTTCTCGCATCAATTAAGTTCGGGGTCACACGAGAGGTGACACCGGTACTAATGTCGGCTCGAAAAACACCCCATAAATCCCCTTCCTTGCGGTGGAAAAATATGACGTTGTCACTTCCCCACGTCGGCCACCCACCATTCCTTACAATCAACTTGCGTTCCAAGCTTTTTCCTATGCCACCGCTATCTACGTCCATCACAAAAATGTCAGTCATTAGATCTTCGATCTCGCCAGCCCAACCACCCTTTAGCTCGAACGATGCCACTGCTATCTTCTTTCCGGACGGTGACACCGAGGGACTTAAATCAGCGTGCGCTGTTGATGCATGCAGAATGAGGAGAAAATCAGCTTTCTTTCTTTACGTTCATCACAAAAAAAAAGGCATGCTAAAATATTCATAATTACATATATCTGAGCGTCTAAGATCCCCTGTTCCGGAAAATAGTGTTCCAAAGTGTTTTGGATCGTTGGATCGTAGGTGTTTTGTTTAAAACTTTTATGTGATCCAATGACTGGAAATGTGTTGGAAATATTCGTAAGAATTTCTGTAAACTTTAGTTACTGGAGACAACAACGCAATAATAAAAATTGAGATAATTATGTAGGCACAAAAGTAGAAGTTTAAAAGAAATTATGTGGGTCGAGTCACGCATAAAACGCTCTCCTTAGGGAAAATACATTCCCGCTTGCAACGAGTTGTGTGGTGTTCTACTCCCAAGATAAAATGATCTTGGAAAGGTTTGTGTAGTGTGTACAGCTAAAACTTTCCTCGAACCAAGAACCGTCTGTATGCTCAAAATATATAACTTCAAAATATGTACGAAAAATACAAAGAATGAAAAGAGTTTTGTTTTCCGTAGAAGCAGAGTGTTTTCGTTTCTTTGTAGAAGAGGAAGTATATTTTCTTTTAGTTTGTAGACCTACATAAAGTCCACGTAGTAACTAGTAAGTCCAAGAATTGAAGAGGTATGGTGCATTACTGCCAGAATTGAATTGGCAGATATCCAATACAATTAATAAGAACGAAGGGTGCTGCTATCCTCAATTCCCAACGTACAAGAATAAATGAGCTGCTATGAAAAGAATCCAGAGAGTTAAATTAAAATAATTCATTTTAAATTATATTCAACAAAATGCACAGGAATAGAGGATTTTTGAAACAGATGATTTGATTCCATATCCGAACTAGTACAAGAATGAGAGAGGGAAGGAAGGAAGGAAGGAACCTGATGGGGTGAGGCGCTCGGTTTTTCCGGTCTTAAGATGGGTTTTATAAACGGCAGTCCAGGGTTGACGACGATGTTTAGCAGGGTCCTTGGTGGTGACATAGACGAGATAATCACCGGCAATGCAACCACTGTCTTCCATGCGAACACCATTGAATGTGCCGAAAACCTCAGCGACACTGAAGACTTTGAGTTTGGGTACTGGGTTGTCATTGAAGCGGAGAGCTATGTGAAGCGTTTCGAGGTTGCCTCGTTCGGAGACGAAAACCATGCCCGAGAGACGACCCGAGTCTACATCGGCCTCTTTGGCTTCGGAAGCCAATTTTGGGCGCTTGAGAATTGTCTTGAGAGCCGCCGATGGAATGACTTGGCCGTTGTAATTGTAGGACACTCCGTCAGTCATGTGAAGCTCATCTTGCTTCGACGTCGGTTGTTGCGGGCACGAGAATATGTCCAGCGGCACCGGTGGTCGATATGTGCTGAAGAAGGCAATGCTACCTCTTTTCTCTGCCGCCATCTGCGATTTCTCCTAGAAAAATATATTTTAGATCAACTGATCATCAAAGACTCCACCAAGAAAATTTGTAAAATTATTATCAAGAGAATTGAACAAAGAAATTAATTTGTTGAAAAGACTGTTCTAGACTCTGGCCTGATCAATAACCCAAGAAAGAACAACGGCCAAGTCGCGTATAAAATCACCAGATCGAGTAATTCCCTAATTGGTTCCCCAATTAAGAAAAATAATTAAATAATCACTTGGAATCATCTCAAAACCAAATAATGACGGTTAATCGAATCAAAGGGATTGCCTATGGAGAGAGAGAGAGAGAGAGAGAGAGAGAGTTGAATGCGTACCGATAGTTGAAGGGTTCTGAAGAGACAGGCTAACTAAGCTGCTGTAATTGTATAGAGGAATTGGAAGTGGACGAAGCTTTAAGGAAACTATCTTATCTTATTCTGGGCACTCCTGCTATTTAAAACGATACAATCTTATAATAATAAAGAAGATGCCGAATTGCTTTAAATATTAGTTTATGTCCTACTCCACCGGGTCTTCTCGTTGGGAACTTGGCTTAGGAAATTACAAGATGATACCAACTTCTTATTGAAGAGCCAGCAAAAGTGAGTCATGATCCCACATGCTTTATTTTATTGGTACGTTATGGGTACCCTTATGGGTACCATGTCACGGTACCCACATGGGTACTCTCGTGAAAATTAAGGATGGTGGAAGTTGGTGGGGGTCCATACCAATTAATAAAGGAATCGATCTCCAAAACATATATATACAGGGCTGATTCTTTTCACACTTAAAAAAATACCTAAAAAACACCTCACTCTTAGATCAATACAGTGGGGCTCCGAACAAAATTGAGTTTTTTTTCTTTTTTTACAAAACAAAGCGATTTTTGTCTCATTTATATTTTGTGTCACAGTCATCATACTCGTATTACATTTTAAACTATATTCTCTCTCACTCCCTCATTTCCTTCTCCCTCTCTAAAATTCGAATGACCATAAAGCACGGGCGTCGATTGCTCAAGTCGTGCTTTCAGGCACGAGCATAGGCATGCACTATAGTATATATATATATATAGGGGTATATATATATATATAGGGGAGCGTTCGGCTAATACTTATTTTGACTCACATTTGTAATTTGAAAGACATGGCATTATATTTGGATAAATAAAACCACAAATAGATCAAAAGTACGTAGTAAAATAGCGTCATAATTTGAAGAATCTGTTGGAGTGTACTGCAAAAGATCACCTTTTGAATTTTGAGGTATGGCAGCTAATTACACTTTTGATGCTAACTTTTGAGTATCTGGTAAGGGTGATCTTCAGCTCATTTGGCCTAAATTTTTCCGTAGATTTGACCGAGTATTTTTTTAAGCATAATGGTAAATTGATCTGGTTGCGTTGTTAATTATTTATACCATAAAAATAATTTACACGTGGTAGTGGACCATAGTTTTATGAAAGTCATGAGTATGAATTTTTATAGGGAATTGAATTTCACACTCCCCATTTCAATAACTGCATCCTCTTTTTATTTTTATTACGGTGAAATTATTGAAATACCCATCCATTTTAGTAATACCTTGGGGGTGCAGATGTTGAAATGGAGGGGTATTTTATAAAACACGAGCTCGAACACCACAAAACTCGGCTCGGCTCGTTTGCAGCCCTAGTAGAATCGGCAAAAACTTATTAAGGGGGTGTTCCGCTAACTTGGATTTTTGGTTTTTTTATGTGAGAGCTCGAAAAACGAGTTGGTTTTGTTGTGATTTTTTATGTGATGTGATGTGTTGTGAGCGGATGATCTGTCTCGAAAAATGTAAAATGCTGGTTTTTGGTTTTTTAAGTTAGTGGAATAAGGTCTAATTAAGCACAACCACATGGAAACAGCTTTGTTTATTTCTCACCCAGTGAGGGGCGGAGCCAATTATGCATAGAAGCCACCTGGGCGGAGCCACATGTGATCAAGTGGGGTTACTTGACCTCAGTGACTTTCACATAACCTATTGATTCAAGCGTAATTTAAGTGTATTGTAGGAGTATGACCCCACAATTTTAAAAAAATTATCCTGAATATTTGTTTTTTTTTTTTGCTAAGCAAAGAATTTATTAATCTCTGAAAACGAATTACAAAAATTAAAGGGACCCGAGACTGAGAACCATAAGAGCCCAAATGGAAAAACCAAAAAACAAGGAGGGTGGATGGTAAAATACCAACCAGAACCTGAACCAAAAACCAAAAAAAAAACACTCCTGGGACACCCCAAAAACAACAAGACAAAGAAACAACCTCAGAGCTCCTTCCCCTAAGCCAACCAATGAACAGAAGACAACCAAAGGAGCCAAAAAAAACCCAACCGCCAAAGAGCTCCCAACAACAAGCTCAATAACGTTATAAATTTCCCATCCTCCTAGCACTAGAATTTTGCTTACCATACATTAAGAGTGGATAATATCCATTAATTGAATGCTAAAGAAGTTATAATTTGCAAATTGCAATATACATTTTCCGATTATGAATACACATTTGTTGTGTGTTAACGCTCCCCAAAGGACTGTCAACCAATAATCATTTTCTAGTGGTAGTAAGTATTTAGTGATTAAATAAACAAGTACAAGTAAGATCAATTATATTTCTAATATTTATCCCACTACTCCAAATGCATAGTTGAAGGGCTCTGAAGACTGGCCAATTAACCTGCTGTATTGAGGAATTGGAAGTGCACGAAGCTTTAAAGGAAAAGACATTAAAGGACTATTTAAAATAAAGAAGATGCCGACTTGCTTTATATCCTCCTTCACCGGGTCTTCTCGTTAGGTAAATTAAAGTTAATAATGAAATAAAACCAAATTTATTTCTGAGCCTGGCTCACGTGCTGTTCATGTACATCTCACGTGAATTGATGGAATAAAAGGCCCAGAAAACGGATCGATGGAAGAAGAGCAGAAAAACAATTTTGTGACATGACAATCAATTCTTCTTCTTTTTTGTTTTTTTGGTAGTAACAATCAATCCCTTCGAAAAAGTCAACAAAAAAGGATATCAACCCTTAATTACTCATATCTTACCATGAATCAATCAGTCTCTGTCCAACCACATTAATAATATAATCTTTGGCCTTTTGTAAGTGGGAAAGAGAATGGAAGGTTGGTGGAAACCAAATCCATGGGATCGCGTTATTAATATAATCACGTTTAATATAATCTTTGGCATTTTGTGAGTCAGTGAGTGTGAAAGGGGATGGAAGATTGGAAAGGGGATGGAAGATTGGTGGAAACACAACCCATGTGATCAAGTTATAAATGAAATCACGTTTAATACTATAATCTTGGGCATAACCAGTTGGGTTTTCTCATGTTGCTGTCGGACACCTAATAATTTAAGAGGCATTTACATTTACCTTCAGGTACAGCGGCAGCTGCGGGTCAATTACAATTCTCTCTCTCTCTCGCTCTCTCCTCAATCTACATGGAGTCATGGACACAATGTCTCTCTCTCTCTCTCTCCTCAATTCCTCAAACCGCATGAAAGTGCTTAAATCTTAGGATACTCTATGAAAGTACATAAATCTAAATCCTAAGGCACCCTATGAAAGTACCTAAACTACTAAAATCATATAATAGGAAAGTGCACCATAAACCTAAATCCTAGGGTACCCTATGAAAGTGCCTAAAATTCTAGGGTACCCTATGAAAGTGCCTAAACCTAAACTCTATGGTAGCCTATGAAAGTGCCTAAAATCCTAGGGTACCCTATGAGAGTGCCTAAACCACTAAAACCCTATAATAGGAAAATGCACCTTAAACCTAAACCTAAAAAAAAAGTGACTTACCTTAATGGTAATTAAAAAGAGTGACTTACCTTAATGATAATTAGTTGCCTCTTTTCTAGACCTAGAGATAAAAATCTGATAATTTTATATATTATTGCATGATGGATTTTAGTGAGGAGAGCCCTCAACCCGACAAGTGGCTACACTTGATTGGCCAAATCCTTAATTTATGGGATAACTTTAAAATTTAGACTAAGGAAAAGTGGGACCAACAATAGCTCTGATAACTCTTTTTTTTTCCCTCTCTCTCGTTATTGTTGTTGTTGTTTGCTTTAATTTGAAATAAATGGGTTTTTGTGTGGAAGAGTGAAGGGAATTAATGAAAATTGGTAAGCATTATCTGTCAGTTGTGCTTGGTCAGATATTCATTTACGTAAGATGGGATTGCAGTTAATATAAACCATATGTGTTACTGATAATAAGGCCTAAAGTCCAAAAAGCATTAATAAATGAATCTATATGTACATGGTATAAATTAAATGCTTTCCCATTAATAAATAATTACTATTAGCCCAAACAATTAAAATGTACTACATCAGAGCAAAAATGGGCCTCTTGAGAGTCGTGGTTTGAACCCTTGAATCTATGATCCTTTTGATGTTGGACCCAAACTCACAAAGCCCATATGATTATTATACGGTTTTCCCTCTAAAAGCATTTCCACCCATGTTTCCAAAGCCGAAATTTGACATCAAGAATGGCAATGATCAAACTGGTCGCATCATCCAAGCCAATTAACTTGTATCAAAAAAATGAAATGGGTTTAATTCAATGGTCTGAATATGAGATTGTGCAAAAATGGCACTATATCGGTTCGGTCTATATTGTTGATATTTTTATACTCCAACAAGCAACAAAAATGCTTTTGACGGTGATATTTTGACACCAACGAGTGAACTTGCTCTAAGATAGGTAGACGAACAAGAACTTACAAGAGTGGGTTTGTGTATTTTTTTACAAGAGTGCTAGAGACAAAAATGGCCCATACTCTTGTTGTGCATGTGACCCTATATGCTCTTTAATTATGAGTGTGTGTGCAAGTATTTATACATTTTTATGTATCTTTAGCTTCGTTAATTCTTTTAGGTGACTTTTATATTCAAATGCTAACTTACCCCTCAAGATCTCCTACACCACTGTTGCCTATAAGGATTGTCGAGTGGATTTCCAGACTAATTGTTGGTTCTTCTTGAGAATCATGTGGCATTGCTTATAAGGCACTCTAGACTAATGAGTAGTCAACGCAGACGCTATGCAAGTCACCAATTTTATCTGAATCACCCAATAAGAGTATGTTTATGTCCAATTTACGGATTTCATTGCCATGTAATTCAATGGTACCAAGTAAAAAAGGGTAAAATGACACATGATGGTACTCCAAGAATGTTTGATAATTAGAGCATGTTTGGTTATCGTGCTCATTTGCTATTTTTTTATTTGAATATAATTAAACACTCTTAATAATAAAAAAATTATAAGCAAATAAACAACGATAACCACAAAGGGGTTTTGCCCAATAGCTAAGGTTTGAGATTTGCTTCCACTTAGATCTTAGGTTCCAAACTCCTTAATTTGCTACTATCAAATCTCTTGGGATCAGTTTATAAGGGATTTCGCCCCTACTTTAAACGGGCTCTTTCTTATAAAGGGTGCAATTGATTTTTAAGCAATTATTCGTCGAGAAGTGCATAAACTGATTTAAAAATATATTAAGATATCAACAATGGTAACTAAACAGCCTTAGTCCATTTTTCCAGCAATGTCGAATTTAAACCCATGAACCAGCCCAAACAAGTGTGAGGGTGGACCACTGTTCAAACTGTCAACCTCGTTTGCAAGCTTTTATAGGGTTATGGGGCCCATGTTTCTTAAATTCCACTGCCAGTAGGCCCAGTACTGTACGTTGTTCAATCCTCTTTCTCTTAAGGTGAGTGGTCCTAAATTATAATGTGTGACTCAGTGTTGTGCTCTTCATTCATACGTCCTTGTTATGCCTTCTTTTATCATCTCAATTGTATCAGATGCAAGAACCCCACTTCAGGCATTTACTTGTGGACCCCCAGATAGGTAGGGATCTTATATATACACTGTAAAATTTGTTCTTGGTGTGAGAAGTTATCTGGTGTGCACGACTTATGATACATTTGGTTTGAGAATTTATCTTGCTATTGGATACTCCTAAATGAATATACGTGGAAATTTAATTTCATCATTTGTGGGGAGTTAGTTCTTCGGTACTATAGTTCTGGGAATGGGGGAGTCTGTTGTTCTTGAGTACACGGTTTGGGCCAGGTTACCATACTTGATATCCTATCCGAGTATATCGAAATGAGAGTAAACACACTACATCCGAGCCGAACGTGATTTAAAACCAAACAAATTGGATTTCCAGGTAGCGTTCCGGTAACTCGGGTTTGCTTGATCGCAAGGAAAATTACAGTTTTTAAGATCAGGGAGAGAGAAGAGATGATCAATAGAGAAAAGAGATGATGAAATCTACCATGGAGGAGCTCCGAATCCAAGTCAAGTTTGTAAACTTTGTTTTCGACATTTTCGTAGTCCAATGCCTGAGCATTTTCCAATCCGAACTATTCAAAAGTGTTTTGAATGGTTCGGATTTTAAAAAAACTCTCCTCTTTCCCTGAAGAATTTTTCTACAGTATTTATTTATTTTAAAACTGGACCATCAGTTGCCAAGAAAGGCGGTCTAAATGTGCATTACAGGGTTGTCAGTGCCTGCCAAGTGCCGTCCCTCAAGAAGAACGGAACCCCCGGTCCATAGTTGTGATGACTTCATCTTTCTTGAGGCATATTTGGCCAAAAATACTATTCACATCTCTCAAAAAATTATCTTTATTTTGTAATTTATATTACTTTTTACGATTTGAAATTTTTTATTTAATAAAACTAAGTAAAATCTATTAAACAAGACCTATATTGCATATATAATTTATTATACCTTAGAAAATATAGATGATTTTTTGAGAAGTGTGAATAGTGGATGTGTGCCAAACATTTTGGGACGAAAGGGAGTATAAAGCATGGTCATGTAATGACTAGTGAATGAATCTTGTTGTAATTTGCAGAGCCTTTTTCCGACGTCGTTTTGGGGCAAACTTAGACAGCTCCCTTTACTACTCTTCTGCTCCTCTCTCTGGTAGGATGTAGGGATAGTTGTGTGAGGCGGCAGAGGCGCTATTAGGGCATCTCCAGTAACACTGATAGTGTAAGAATTAGACAGTTAGCTAACCTTTTTTCATTTTTTGTGTTCCAATAGTGGAGTTAGTACATGAATATATATGCCAAAAGTTAGTGCAGTGCTACTGCCGTGCATAACTGTGTTGGCACAGGTAACTCGTCCAAGAGAGGAGAGAGAGAGAGAGAGAAAGAGAGAAGGGAGGAGAGAGAGGGAGAAAGGTGCTGCTGCTGCAGCAGTGCACGTGAGAGAGAGGAGAGAGGTAGAAATAAAGTGGGAAGGGAGAGAAAAGGTAGAAATAGGTATGGCCCACTATATGTATTTTTTTGTGTACTTTTATACACCCTAACAACACCCTAATAACACCATTGCAACCCTACTTACATTAACAACACATTTTGTCATAACAACACAAAAATGAGACCCATTTTTTACACTTTTGTGTCATATAACACCACATTTTTAACTCCACGACAGGAGATGCCCTTAGAAGTTCCACATAAATAATTCAAGCTGTTTCATAATTTTTTAAAAAATACTGTATTAAAATAATCTTCTCAAAATTCGGCTTTTGGGAATGTTAGGTTTTTTTTTTTTTTTTTTATAACCAATCTCATACCTAGTTAGATCAGGAAAAAGTTACCAATGTGGTACTCTTTTAGAGCATCCTTATCAGCCTCACTAAAAACAACACCAAATTTAACCTCAAAAATATCTTTTATAAATTAGCAAGTCACTTTTCTAAAAATTCATAAAATCAGACTCTCTATTCTAATTTCATTATATTAAACTATTATTTTTTTCTACTGCTACTCCCCAAAAGTAATAATAATAAAAGTGAACAGTGTGTGTGAATAGTGCATGAACAGTGCATGAATAGTGATATGGTGCGTGAACAGTGTCTCACCAAAATTGGTGCGGTACTGTAGCAAAGTTAGAGTTTGCAAATTTAATGACTGAATTTAGTGCGTCTGATTTTTTGGGTGTTTTGGGACCTTGGCTTTACAAATTAGCCATCAGAGGGTTTGATGCCCTGATTGATGTCCCTGATGGTGATGCTCTTACTCAGATTAAAAAAAAAAGTACTCTTTTACTCTTACATGCACCGTATGTTCTGAAAACTCAGAAGTACCAGTTGCCAGTCTGGTCTCCAAAGCTACATCAATGCTTTTTTTTACTATCCTTGTTATTGCACTTTTGAATTTGATACCCTTGGCCTTATTCCAACGGGATACATACATATGTTTTGTACTTACTTATTCCAAAATTTGTCCATTTATATGTCACCGAATTTTTTGAAGACATTTAACTGAAAATACATTTAAAAATGTATGTTATTGATCTCACACTAATTAAATACATGCGTGCACATATGTTACTTTTTTTTTGCCATAGTTTAGAAGAATGTTAGTGTTTTAGTATGTTAGTCCACAGATGGTTCAGAGGCTTTCCATAGCCCAATGACCACAAATCCACCCATTGCCCCTCATGGGGCTCGAACTCCTACCTCCACTGAGGAAGGCAGAGAGCATGCCAACTGAGCTACAGCTCATTGGCTCACATATGTTACTTCAAAAAGTACTTTATATGTACATTCCTTATGTAAAGATATACAGTACATACTAAAGCATCATGTTGCAAAAATATGACCGGCATCAGAAAAATAATATCAGCTTCCTTTTGTATCGTAAGAAATAAATGTATGTAATTTTATAACCGAACATGTATAACCAATGACTAGCAATTAATTGTTCACTTTGTTAGACATACCTCCATTTACCTAACATTTTCAAGGGTTAGAATTAATCTTCTCTCAACTCTCACTCTGGTTTAAATAAGTTAGGTGCGATATTCATATATTTTTGGGTAAATTTCACTGACCTCCCTTGAGAATTCTGACAAATACAGAATTTCACTGACCTCCCTTACTTTTGAAAGTAATTGTCAGATTCCCCCCTACCACTACTTCCGTTAGTTCAATTAACAGAAAACGATGATGTCATCATTTTTTCATTTCAAAATGCCCAAATTACCCCTCCCTCTCACTCTTCCAAGTACATAAAGGATACGCAACAGAACTCAATTTCCCTCTAACATTTTCCAGGTATTCTGATCTCTCTCTCTCTCTCTCTCTCTCTCTGTTCAAATTCAGAAAGGAAAAAATGTACAGTAATTACTGATTTTTTTTTTTTGGAAACTTATAGCATGTACATGTCCTCCTCTGTGCGACATGAACCCACAATCTCCAAGCCAAATGATGTTTGCTCAATGGGATGATTTTTACCCCAAAACAAGGTGAACTAAGCATTTATATCTAGTTCTCAGCTCGGAGTGTCCTTTTATCTGGGATACAAACTGATTAGAAACAGAATTAGAAAGAATACAAATAGAAGCAACTTGTGTCCAAGTCAGATAGAACATAAGAAACTGTTATCCAACTCTTGCCCAATTCACCATGATTCAGCAGAAACTAAACCAAAACATATCAGAGATACTGATTATTGAAATATGCAAAACAAAATCAAAATTCTCAACCAGAGGCTTGAATCAGAAACAAAACTAATACTGCTCACTGTGTCCATGTCCAAAATAATTACACAATTCTAAGCTAGGAAAAATGTGACTTCCAACTATAGCTAAATCAGTATGTATACAAACACATATACATTACCCTCCCCCACCCC
>JAXBDA010005260.1:0-25201 GCA_036023075.1 Gaultheria prostrata
AGAGTACAGAGAGAGACAGAGAGAAAAGAAAGAAGGAGAAAAATAGATTCAATCTTCCACACCTCTTCTTGCCGTCCCTCCTCCTTAAATACTCTAGATCTACTCTCTCTCCCTTAACTGTTTCACGTGCCAAAAAGAGAAAAATACTGAAAAGAAAAAGAAAATGGAAATTGCAGTTGAGTCCCTATTAATTTAGCAAATAACTGTAGATAGCTGTGGGTGCATCACCTTGCCAGCATCTTCCAATCCAATTTGAATTACTAAAAAAAGCCCTAATTTCTAGGGCTTGGAAAATTCTGTGTTTGGTCGTAATTTTGTGATTACACATGCAAGGTGAATCAAATTTGATAAATTCCAAATTTCCAATCAATTTGCATTTGCTCGATAAAAGGCCCCAATTTCTTGGGTTTCTGACTTCTGAGGTGTGAGGGTTGACTTGATCAACGGCCACAGATGTACAAATAGAAACAAGAAAATGGGGCTACAGCCTTCGATCGGTTGTCAACGGGTGTCGAAATTCAAAGAGTAAGTACTGAAAAATGTCTGGGTTTGGGCATTTTTTATTTTGGAACTGATCTTTTAGTTTTTGTGCAATGACCAAATTTTGGGTTTTCTGTGATGGTTATCTTTTCAGTCTACAGTTGATTTCTTCCCTACAAATTAATTTGGGGCGTCTTCAGTTTTTGCACAGATTTTGTGTGACAGTGTATGTGGTGTTGTTATTCCTCTTTGGTAATATTCTGTTACGATAATATTGAAGTTCAAGTGTTTGCATCAATTTTATGCTTCCAGTTTTCCTTACATTTCACATGAGTTTTGAGTCAAGTCAGTTGTTGCCATTCCTGCAAATACGAAACTGTAAGCTATTCCTTAAAGAGTAACAAACAAAAGGATTACATTAGCCTCCAATGGTAAATAAAAAGTATGATGTCAGGAGTCAGTTCGCGTATGGGTTGGGGAGATAAAAGTTGATCTTCCTTAACTCATTTACTGGTACTGTCCTTGGATCTCTCAGATAGCCACTTATCCCCTGTATATTTTAGTTTCACATACTCTTTGTACAAGTGAATAGCATCACATGAGCAATTCCACCTAAAACTTACAAGTAAAGCATGTTTATTTGCTACATCGCAGAACATGCATGACAAGTCACGACTCTAGCAGAATACCTTTGACGTTAGTTGATATCGTGAAGTTCAAAGCCAATTTTGCACATGCCTTGAAATTGTATGTTCTTATATTTGTGAGGCCTTAAGGTTGCATTTGCAAGAAAAGAAAGAAAAAAAAAACGCCCAATGAATGGATTTATGAATGTATTCCAGTGATGGCTGTTGGCTGCTGGAGTTGGGTATGGACCCAACACCCAAGTAAGGACGACCAACAACTCCTCATGGGCAATTTTGTTTTTAAATTTAATTAAGAACTCTAAAGCCTGACTATACTCCTAAAATGATTATTATGGACCTTTATTTCAACTTCTGAAATGATTACGTGCAACCTAATTGTTTTGCCAAATTATCCTTTCTCCTCTTCTAAGCTTAACCTACCAATGGATGTATGGATTCTTTCATGTGTATGATTAAATTCTTATGTTTGTGGTAATTCAAGGATTGAGTCCCAAAGACGAAATTTAAAGAACTCAGAGCAACTTATTAAGGGATGAATATTACTCTTTGGTGTTTCCGACTCAAGAGGTTTGGTGAGAAAAGAAACAAAATGAGAAACCAATCACTTGTTTGGATGGATAAAGGAGGCGATGAAAGGTGAGAAATGAAGAGAAATGGTACATATATACGCTGTCGATTTTGTTTCTCACCACTTCTCAAAATATAAGATTTGGTGTGAGCCCGTAGTCCATTCCTTACCCACCATTCCAAGGGGCTTTGAAAGTGCTTCCGGTACAACACATTTCTTGTTTATTCTGTTGCCAAGGCAAGAGTGGTTTTTGCAAAAGCAAATGCACACCTTTAAATGGTGTAGAAGATTGTGGATTGCTTTGGCAAAATCCATTTTTTCTTGGAAACAGAGCTGGCCAAGTTTTGAATTATTTGTGTTGGCACTTACTTTTTTATGCCTTTGACGTAATTTTTCCCTCCTATGTATTATGATTCTAATCGGGTAATGTGGATGCAGATTGCTGTCATTACGGTTGCATTTCCAGCTGCCCCTCTACTTCTGGCCAGGGCACGCATTTGCATTTCTGCTTCCCACACCAGGGAAGACCTGCTCAAAAGGCACTAAGAGCATCTCCACTCCAATAGCACCAGGGAAGACCTGCTCAAAGGCATTCGTTTCAGGGGCTTTAAATTTTAAGGTTTCTCATTCTGTTTAATTGCTGAAATATGGATTTAAAGCTGATAGCTCTTTTGAACATGATGAAGTAACTCTTCTTTTTGTGAAATGCTGAAATTTATTAGTACTAGAAATAAGCCTTGAAGGGAGAAGTGTATTTATTCAATTGTTCTGGTGTATAAAATTGGTGGATTTCTATTGTTCCAGTAGAACCATTCAAATGTACTTGTATAAAATGCTGAAATGATAATCACGAAGGTTTGTTATGGATTGGAATATTTCCATAGCACATTAACGGTGTGCTAATTCCACATTGATTTTGCCAAAAAAAAAAAAACCAACAGGCTTTCAATCTTTCCTTTGACCACTTGCAGGTGGCTTGGAACTGAATGCACGACTATTATGAAGAAACACTGGCATGAGTCGACTTAGTGGCTCGGTTCAGTGTGATGTCGAGATCCAAGGACCTAACAATATTCGCTCAATAATCTATGCAAAAGGTGAGACCGGTATTTCCATATAAGCTGGCTCAAATGAGCAGACCTTTTTTTTTTTTTGGACAAAACCCTATTTTCTAAGTTTCGTTTCTCAGAATTGTTTTGGTTTAAGTTTCTCACAACAAATTCCTCCTATCGTAATTTTTGTATTGGGCCTCCAATCTCGCGCCTTGCGCGCGAGACACTTCACTAGTTTTATGTAATTTATAAGTTTTGGTTTGGTTCGGTCGATTCAGTTCAGGTATAGGTTTGGTACAGGTGAAACCATAACCGACCTTCCGTCTAAACCACACCCACACCCAATTGGTTATGGTTCGGGAAAAAAAATCGGTTACGGTTCGATCGAGATTGTCATCCCTCTCTGAGAGACAGAAGGAAACAATCCTCTGTATCAATTTATATAATTGACAAACGGATCAAAAAAAATTTATATACTTGAAAAACCGATAATTTTGACGGTCTCGATGAAATCTTACTGTATCCGACGGTTGTAGCTTCACAAGTAATGGGCTGGGCCGGATACTTTGGAGTAAAATGGTCATTTACGGTGTTGATGGCCCAATGGCCGGACTGGGCTGGATACTTCGGAGAAAAATGGTCGTTTACAGTGTTGATGGCCCAAATATGTATGAGTCCAGCCTAATGTATAAATCATAGGAGTAGTTTCATACTACAAACCGAGTACATGTGGTTCGCGCCCCTTTTTTGAACAAATTAAGGAAAAAATTCTTGTCAATCTGTATATATCTCCCATCACTCGTGGTTATTCCTCTAACCTTCGTTTTTTTATCAGATTTCATTAAGGATGACGATGTGAGTTTCAGAATTCTTAATATTGTTCAAACTAAGTTGTATTTAAAAACTACAAGACTATCAAAAATTCCTGGCTTTGTCACTAATCGTAGCCAGAGAAGAGGTTCACCCATCGGTATCGAGTAACACCTGGTTTACCATTTGCTAAAATAAGAATCTTATAAAATCAAGTGGGTGATTTTAGCAAATGAGGAAACAAGGCGCTAAAATCTACCCATTTTCCTTTGCTAAAATGGGTTGATTTTAGCGCCTGATTTCCTAATTTGCTAAAATTACCCATTTGATTTTATGAGATTCTCATTTTAGCAAATGGAAAACTAGGCGAAGCTTTTGATTTTCTCTTTTAGAAGAACATATGGTGGTGGTGAAAGATGTACTAATATTATCTAACCAAAAGAGAGATAATGTCATTTGGGCCAGGAGATAGAGGTTCAAGTTGGCCCAATATTATAGCCCAACCCAAAATAAAATTATTGGCCCAGAACAAAGTCCTATGCATGCCTTTCAAGGGTTTAACAAGTGGCTGGAGGAGCAATTCCTTCAAACTTGCATGCTATAGGTTTTCCGATCCCTCAAAGGACAGGAACGTCCAGGATGCCCTCCGAGCCTTTTTCGGATCTGTTTTGATGATGGGTCCGTTGATATTATAGACCTCGTTGAATGTTAGGCACGCCAAAATTTATGATAATCAGATATCATTTTAATGCCTTTTCAAACACATTTATCTCTAAAAAAAATAAATCTAAAAAATCTTGAAACACCGGACAAAAACTCATTTTTTAGAGATCAATGTGTTTCGAAAGTATATTAAACGATATCCAATTAACATGAATTTTGGCGTGCTTAATGTTCTCAACGAGGTCTATAATATCAATAGATCGACCCTATCATCAAAACAGTTTAGTCTAGGGGTGTACATGGTCCGGTTTGGACCGGTTTTGTAGAAATCCGGGGACCGAACCATATTTAACGGTTTCAAAGAATTGAGAACCATAACTAGACCGTTACACATATAGAACCAAACCACACCAAACCATTAGACCGGTCCGGTTTGGTTTGGTTTCCGGTTCTAAACCATGTGTTAGCATTCAAAAATTGTTAAAAAAAAAATTGTGCACAAAATTGTTGCATTCGAAAAACTACTACCATTAAACCAACCAACAAATAGATTAAGAAATCCAGCAATAACTAAAACAACTATTAAGATACTCTTGTATATCATTATATAAATGGCAGATGCAACGTTAAAAAAACTTAAACTGACAAAATTATCAAGTGTGTGTGGGTATATAGGAGTGTATATATTATATTATAAGTATTAAGTATATTTTACATATGTATATATATACAAACCGGTTCGGTTCAAACCACGGATCCTAATTATGAAACCAGGGACCGAACCAAAATATCCGGTTCTCATTTTTTTAGAACCGAAACCAATCCATCAAACCATAGAACCAATCCAAATAGACCGGTCCGATTTCACGATTTTTTCGATTTTCTTGTACACCCTTAATTTAGTCCCTTTAAGGGACTGGAGGGGAGCCTGATCCCTTTTGCTTTCCTTTCTTTTTCGAATATCCTCGTTAAAATATTAACCCGTCTATAGGGACCGATGGGATTTGTACCGACCATGAATCAACGGCCACACGGGGCCCATTTTAGGTCCCGCACGGATGATCCAAACCGTTCAACATTTTAAAAAAAAAAAACCGAGTGGGCTTTTGAATAATCTTGTAATCTGGATGAAAAAATGAAAGATTGGATCGAGCATCTACATATATCGGATTGAGCTAATTTTTCACAAACCCACTCGGTTTTTTTCCTTTTAAATTACTGAACAGCTTGGGTTATCCGTGCAAAACCCATAGTGAGCCCCGCATGCCTATCGGTTCATGGTCGGTACAGATCCCCCATGGGTCCCTTTAGGATTTTTGTTAAAATATTTTCTCCTAATTCTCTCGTCTTTATTAGCACTAGCGGTTTTGCCACATGCGTTGCACGTGGTACATTTTGTTTTGGTCTTCTAGGGAAGCATCTTTTGTATGTGTCTGGTTGAAATAGTTTCACAATTGTTTGGTGTATTGGTTGGCTTAGAACCCAAATCCTACACTTTGTTATCCATTTGAGCATCTCAAAAGTAGTTGGTGGAATTTGTAAATCAGTTTCCGCCGTAGGAAAATGCATTTTCGGAAAATTCTCCAACAAAATATTAATAGAGTAAAAAGGATTAGGGGGAAAAAATAGAGGAGGAAACCAGTTTCTATAGCATTGTTGGTTGGTTAGAATATAAAGCTGGAATGGAATACAAATTTGGTCTCTCTTTTTTCCTGTCTTTCGTCATTCCTAATCTATTACATGGGGAGGGGGGACTCGATCCCCGGATGCAGTGTGCAGCGTCCAAGAGCTTTACCGCATAAGCTAGCCACCACTTGCCAAATGGACTCTTAACTTATAACATTTTCCACTAAATGGGCATAATCATTTATGTACACTCTCTTTGGTAATTTAAAAATAAATGTACAACATATGTTTACATTCTCAATTCAAATCTAGAACAACTAAATAGCACCAAGGAATAAATGGCACACAATTCACTCCTTCACAGATAAAGAGTAAAGTAATTTTAGATAGTATACACATTTAAGGATTGAATCAATCAAATAACCTGTTATAAAGTAGTACTAACCCATGGTTTGGGACTGAAATTGGTGTTCCTCCATAGGGGAATTTGGCAATGGACTTTGTGTTCAGCCTTCTAATAATTCACAACCATGATTCGGGTTCAGAGATGTATTATGTGCGTCTCATTTCCTCTTCCTATTTTGAATGGTCTTTTGTATATATTCTGCTCTTTGTTCAGATGTAAATCAAGCATATCTCTTCCTTGCGGCGCTTAGCATTTTCATCTACTCCAGGGCAGTCCATACCCACAGTTTTCTCCATTGTCCAAATCGGGACATATGGAGATAGTTATATTGGACATATGGAGATAGCTCTATTGCCAAAGAAAAAGAATGTGAAAAATCAATTGCAATGTCATATATGGAGCATGTATTATAACTTCTCAAATATTGCAAAGTCGATAAGAAATTATACTCCTATCTACCAGTTTTCCTCTCTTTTTTCCCCTTTTCTAAGGAGGTGGAAAAGCAATTTTAAAGCTTGTTACAACAATTAGAATACGTGAAATATTTAAAATTACCATTACTATCATAATTGTACCTTAGATTCACTGCTCGGTTTTTAGAATTCATCACAACCTCGTGTATTTGCATAAACCACGGAAAACCATAGACTATAAATGCCAGACATCAATTTATTTTCGGAAAAACATAGACTATAAATACCAGACATCCATTTATTTTTTCGTTAAAAAACATTGTCATATATGTGCCACATGGAAACGGGGTGGGTGCTGTGCACTTGGGTGTTGTGCATCCCTCGGCCGTCCGATTGTGTTTTGGACGGTCCGGATGTGTTTTGATTTTTTACCGATAAAAGTAAATCAAAATTAAATTAAAATTGCATCTAGACCGTTCAAAACATGATCGGACGGCCAAGGAGTGCACATCACAATGCATAGCACCTATGTGCACAACACCCACCCCAAGTCCGTGCCACATTGGCCAATCACGTTCATCTAACATAATAGTGGCATCATGATTCAAACCATTTAGACTTACCCATCAAAATAAAGCTTAGGCATTACAAGTAAAAACAAAAGTTTAATACTAATGTTCAAGCATTTTCAAAAAGCATAAGGGGCTGTTCGAAAATAATTCACCATGAATTCGTTAACAAATTATTGCAGCTTCGAATCAATGGGAAGATTATAATCAAGGTGGTTTTTATTTTCCCATTTCAATTAAGTGTTTTTGGTTTATAGATATAATCTTGACGTCTTGGCTATAGGAGCACAAACGGTTTTAGTTTGTAAAAATTGGCGTCATAAGTTTTTGGAAAGAAAAGCCATTGATTAAAATGTGGAATACATAATACTATAGCAGCAGTGTCCAGAAGAAGCACGGGAAAATTTAGAGTATCCTTTTGTCAAACAATTAGTGTGCGAAAACTGTGTTAGTAAACCGAAAGAATTCGAAGACGCCTTTTTGTCAATCAGTTAATGTTGGAAAAGGAAGATGAATAGGGAAATCGTTAGTTTGTAAGAATTGGCGTCATAAGTATCTGGAAAGAAAAACCATTGATTAAAATGTGGAATACATATTACATAATACTATAGGAGTAGCGTTCAGAAGAAGCACATGAAAATTCAGAGTATCCTTTTGTCGAACAGTTAGTGTGCGAGAACTGTGTTAGTAAACCGTAAGAATTCGAAGATGCCTTTTTGTCAATCAGTAAGTGTGTGTGTGAAAGGACGATGAATAGGGAAATCGTTAAATGTGTTACCTGCGTTGGATTTCACTGATTAGGAGCGTTTTGGCGTAATGCAGCGTCTGAGGATGGGTTCGGTTTCTCTGAACTTGCTCCGGGATTGGAAGAATTCCGTAGTTGGATTTGGGAAACAGGTTGTTGTTTCGCAGCAGATGGTGTTGAGTTCTGTGAATTGAAGGAGGGCGTCGGTCAGTAGGAAGCGGTAGTTTGGTTAATCGTTGTGTTATTTCGTTTGTTTGGTTGGGGTGGGTCGGTTGAGAAGGGGAAGGGATGTGGTGGGTATTAAACAAAAGGATGAGGGCATTTGTGGAATGTGAAAAGTAGAAAACATGCTCGTACTTTTAAAAGAGAGGAGTATAGATGAGTGTAAAGAGAATTTAATATGTTTTGTTGGGTTTGTCTCTATCCACATGCCGTGCACACCTACACCAGCGGTCATTTAATTTCAATAAGTCTACTCTCCAAGTCTCACCCCTTCTCACTCACACTCTATTGGGACCTACTTCGGGATTTCACACAATTGATCAGACTCGCTCAATTTGTTTAGAATATTTCTTTAAGTGTATTTGTGAAAAATCAGCTTAGTCAAGTTGACCTACTGGTGGTTTGGCTAAATAATCCGTTTGGATTATTTTTCTGTCATTATTCAAACTTTTTGTATATTTGTTAGTTTTGCGTAATTTTTTTTTTTTTATTGGTTCGTTCGATGAGAGGAATCTAAATAGTAAAATATTATGCTCAAAATTGAATTTTTTAGTAAAGACAAAAATATGTCAAATAATCCACATTTTTATTTATAAAAAAAAATTCAATTTCGAACATAATTTTTTACTTTTTAGATTCCTCCCGTCGAGACAAAGTAATAACTATAACAAAGAAAAAAAATGAACACAAAAATAACAAATGCAAAAGTGAATAAGGCCAAAAAAATAATCTGGATCAATAATTTTGTCAAAACACCTACTACACTTCTTATCTTCATCCTCTTTTTTCCTCTAAACTTCTCTAATTCAAATCGTTCATCTCATGAATCATGTATGCAAATAAGAATCTCCGTAAAAACTAGCTGAATAATAAAAAATATGAAGTACTTAAGTGAACGAAAGTTTGGTATTTCGTCCTTGGTATTTCGTCCTTGGTGAAATTCCAATTCTGCCATTTGTTTGTGCACCTCAGTGGGGGTTCCATGGTAAATAAACCACAAATCGATGGCGATTTCACAATCCGATAACATGCTGGCCGACATCTATGTGGCTCCGTCATTTTCTTCTTTTTCTGAATGGATGCGTGGCTTCATCTACGTGGTATGGTTAAAATTTAGAACGTCCAAAATGCTGTCGGACAGTCGAGATGCGCTGGTAAGTACATTGGGTACCCAAGTGTGATGTACCCATAGACGTGTTGAAAATCTAATACCCAAAAAACAAAAGAAAAAACCAAAAAGGGGTAAAATAGCTTCTGGCATAGTACTACACTCTTTACGAATCGAAAAAGGAGTTAGACCTATGTTTAGAAGTTAGAACTGCCGAATGTACGTAGATCGCATATGATACACAAATGCGATTCACACGCATCAAACGACTCCGATTATACCTGTGTTCAGATCTGTTTCAAATCATTTCTCAGCATCAAGCGACTACTCCTCATATTCATGGTAAGTTTAGAAAACATCCCGTAGAGGCTAGTGTATGGTGTACATAACACTCAAGCAAGCGTTGGTCAATGAATTAATAACCCTTATATTGACGAAATACCCAAAAGATAAACCCTATATTGACGTAGTAGTTTGTAATTAGTTAATTAAAGTCAAAAGCAAAATATATCCTCTAGGGCAGTTTTTTTTTTTTTTTCATACATACATCAGAGGGGGTTAGTGGGGATGTTAGTTAGTGGGTTAAACAATCAAAGGGGGTTCGATGTCTCTCCATAGACTCGAATTCCAGACCTCTCCCTTGACGGACAAGGGTACAACTAAATAGGCTATAAGCTGAGTCGGCCCTGGTCTGGGGCCCACAAAAAATAGGCTATTTTTAGGGCCCCAAAATTGAGGGATATATTAAATATTAAGTATGTCAAGTATCTACCAAATAAATTTGTGTGGTGTAATGGAAGGAATGATGCCATCTATATTGGAGGTTGCGTGTTCGATCCCCTCCTCCTACATTTTTACTCGAATAATTTTTGAGGTCATACAAAAATTTCTTTTAAGGGCGGGTGAGGTTGGAACCCGCAATCTTGGGTTCCCACACCATTACAAATAATGTGTCATCGTACCACAAAACCATTTAGTTTTTCATCTCAAAAAAATAATTTATATAGAAAAATTGAAAGGTTCCATTTTCAAAACTTGACTGGGACCTCATAAATCTCAGGGTCGAACCTGGCTATAAGCCACATCTTTCCTCTAGGGTAGTTTTGTCAATGAAGTTTTAGCTATGTTTTGCACTCCTTTAGAAAGTGATGGTACAGTTGACCCTACAATATTATTAGAATCTTAAAATATTAGTTTTTATTTGTATTCCCAATATAGATGTCATATGCACATAAGTACGAAGAACAAAAATATAATAGAATTCACAAGGTGAAAGTGATTAATTTGATAAAATATTATAGTTGGAATAGCGGCTGAAAAAATTATAAAAATATTATCTACTCCTGAGTTAAGTGTTAGTGTTAGTGTGTTACGTATGTACATAAGTAAGAATTTATAAACAAATGACCACACGCAAAATGCGACTTAAAACAATCAAATAGTAAAACTTTTGATAAAATATTTATAGTTACATATAGCGACAGGAAAAATTAATACTATCTACTCCTGAGTTAAGTGCTATACGTATGTAAATACGTAGAACTCAAGTATAAATAAGTGAACACATCAAAATACGATATAAAAACTAGGGAATAAAACTTCATCATCATGTTCATAGTAAAATTTCCTCTTAAGAATCGGTTGAAAATAACACGTCAAAATGCGACATGCTATTTTTTTTTTTTTTTTTATTCGTTATTCCTACTCTATTATATAGAGAATGGGGAGGGGGACTCAATCCCGGAATATAGTGTGAGGCATCAAAAAGCTCTACCATATGAGCTATCCACCACTTGCGCGACATGTTACTTCAAGAATACTGAATAATCATTGGGGTTGTAGCTATGATTTTTTTTCTCTAAAAAAGCTTGTGGAAAACACATTCATTGCAAATAATGCATGCTAAATTTATGATTCCACGCCTCAATCAAAACTATAATGAATTCTCTCTCTCTCTCTCTCTCTCTCCTACTTTCTTTGCATATCTTTTCTTACAACCTAAGGCTTAATTATCAAGATAAATCCTCCAAAACCCATCTCACACAAATCTGACCCATCACCTGAAAATGACCTCCGTATGCATATCAAACTGCATCAATGATGCCCGAGTCCCCATCAGAGCCACCTACGTCAACCTCTACAAGTGGCCGGAATCCGACGCCGAGTTTGTACGGACGGTGAGCAACGGCAGCGGCGGAGATCAGCGGCCACGTCAGCACCCGAGAGTGGTGGACAGTATTTCCTGCAGGAAGTTGTACCTTAAGAGCTACACGTTTTCGAGGAAAGAAACGGTTCCCGAGAAAACCAAGAAGTGCCTGGCTCGAGCCAGAGAGAAGGTGGCTCGAGCCAGGAGGAGGGGGTGGGCCCGAGGGGGAAGGATCGGGCCCACCGGAAGAGGCCGCGGGCGGTGGTGGTGGGGAGGAGGGTGAGGAGAGTGAAGGAGTTATCGTGTGCCGCCTTGTGTGCCATTTTTCACAGGCTGCTAACCTGCACTGCTAGTGTAGATGTTGTGGATCAAGCATAGTTCTTTCGATAACCGGATGTCAGAATCAGCTTAACAGCCCAACCCTCCCCAATTCCTAACACCAAGTAAACCAACTAGAGAAGTAAACACAACAATCTCCAACCCTAAAATCCTCTCCTAAGGGGAGTATCAGACAACAACTGATCCCACTTCCTGAGCAAATCCACCACAAAAGCCGCCTCCTTATCACCATTCACTAGGAAGGTAAACTATACCAAGAAAGAAATACTCCAATTCCAGCGCCACCAATGATGCCAAAATTACCTCCTTTAGAAGCCCCCAAAATAAAAAAAAATATGCATGTGATGCCACAAAAAAATTAGCCTGAACTCAAGGAGAATACTTTAAATGCCATCTTCCAAACAGGGAAACTTGTAGAGAAGTACATGTTTTGATACTGAACATTATGAGCTTGATTGTAACAAATACTCCGACAAGATTGTGTGTGAAACACTAAAACGGCAATCCAATATGGTTCCATTTTACATAACCATCTTACTTCTTACCGCAAATCAAAGGTGTCAATTATGCAAACGTTCTATTATTATGATGGGTTTTGTTAACGTGTGCCCAATAGGCACGCAATAAGCACATAAACAAACAAAGAAAACACGCACTCCAATACACCTTTTACACTTTTCAATACACTTTCACATATTCTTATACACTTTTCACACATTTCAATACACTTTTTCAACCTTACACGTTAAGCATTTTCCTATCTTGTGCACTTTTTACCGTCTCGTTGTGGATCCACACTATTTTAACCGATCAAATCGGATGAGAGTTTTGTTCGTCCTCTTTTGATAAGAGTCAAAAGAGTGAACAAATTTTTTTCCTCCCTAACTGTTTGATACTTGAGAAAAAGAAAGGAAATGGAAGCGACAGTTTTTTTTTTTTTTAATCAAGTGAGTGTTTTATTTACCCTTAATTTTTTTTCCTCCCTAGCCTCAGTGTGATGGAAATAGGGTGGGTGTTGTGCACTTAGATGCTATGTACCGTGTCGTACATAGAGCTCGTACTATTAAATAGGGAATCTCGCAAATTCCTTGTCTGTTACTAATTTACTGACAAAAAGGGCCCATTTAGAGAAGCCCTAAATCGATAAGATCGGTGACTCAGAGGATCATAGGATTACAAAGCAAAAGAAAAAAGAAAAAAGTAGAACAAAAATGACGTGATACGGATCGAGAATATGAAGTAAAAGGGTTAGTTAGGGTTACCGTTCGACGAGGATGTTGCCCTCGGAGTTGGCGATCAGTACGGCTAGAAGCATTTCTTCTCTTCTCTCTCCTCCTCCTCCTCCTTCTTCTTCCACCTCTTCCAAGGGTGAACCGTGAATCAGATCGAAGAAAAGTTCTGTTTGCAAGTGCAGTGCTGTTCTCCTCGATGATCTGATGTCAACAGTGGGAATGTCATGCACTTTTTACCGTCTCGTTGTGGACCCACACTATTTTATCCGATCACATCGGATGAGAGTTTTGTTCGTCGTCTTTTGAAGAGAGTCAAAAGAATGAACAATTTTTTTTCCTCCCTAACTGTTTGATACTTGAGAAAAAGAAAGGAAATGGAAGCGACGGTTTTTTTTTTTTATTTTAATGAAGTGAGTGTTTTGTTTACCCTTAATTTTTTTTTTCTCCCTAGGCTCAGTGTGATGGAAACGGGGTGGGTGTTGTGCACTTGGATGCTATGCACCGTGTTGTACACCCATCGGCCGTCCGATTGTGTTTTTGACAATCCATATATGTTTTGATTTTTTAGCGATAAAAATCAATCAAAATTAAATTAAAATCGTCGAATGCATCCAGGCTGTCCAAAATATGATCGGACGGCTGAGGAGTGCACATCACGGTGCATAGCATTCAAGTACACAACACCCACCCCAAGTCCCATTGTGATACCTAGAAAAAAGAAAGAAAGAGAGAAGAAAAATACTAAAATAGAGGAAAAAATAAGGAAAGATTGAAGAAAGTTAAAAGAAAATTTTTAGTTAAAATAATTTAGTTAAATTAGTTTTCCTCTCCATTCTTTTATTTTCCTGGGTATCAAAAAGAGCCTAAAATTCTTGTCCACGTATATTATTTCGGACACCTAAAAAAATTACTTATATTTTCAAATGTGTAAGGTTTTAAATATACAATATAAATTTGATCTGATAATTTTTATTAAATCTATTAAAGAAAGTCTTCAGAATTACGAAAAAATATTTTATATCAAAGGATATAAGTAATCGAAAAATGAAACGCCTGCCGAAAAAACAGACAAAAAATTTAAATTAGTATGGACAACATGATCATATATCCAATTTTTTATTAGAACTTTTGCTAACCGAGCTAGTACTATTAAATAGGGAATCTCGCAAATTCGTTGTCTGTTACTAATTTACTGACAAAAAGGGCCCATTTAGAGAATCCCTAAATCGATAAGATCGGTGACTCAGAGGATCATAGGATTACAAAGCAAAAAAGAGAAGAAAAAAGTAGAAGGGTTAGTTAGGGTTACCGTTCGACGAGGATGTTGCCCTCGGAGTTGGCGATCAGTACGGCTAGAAGTGTGGACACCCGTCGGGCAGGCGCGCCACGTGATGGCTCTCGGCGATTTGATTTGATTGGATTTTGAAAATGATTTTGGAGTCGCCACCCGGGTTTAAGGAATGAACCCGAGAAACCAAAATAGAGTGACTCGTTATGCCCAATGGTTTTGAAAATGGTTTTACCGGTCGTGCGAAAACCTTTTTATTTCCGGGTTCGGGGGTTTGGTTACGAGAGGGGAAGGGTTTTAATGCACCCCCCTCGCCCGGTCCGTGAACCGGTCTCTACTAAATAATTTGTGGGTTATAGAAAATGCTTAGAATTTGGTTTTGAACACGGAAACAAGATAAGAACATGTACACGAGATATTCACAATGTGAGAAACTATGATGTTCATATGCATGTGTATTTACATCGATGATGATGTATGATGATGATATAAACATGATTATGGATGAACGGAATGAAATAAAGACAGAAAATGAAGTTAGGATAATCAGAATGATCAAATGTAAAATACAACAACTGCCCACCAATCTATCAAACTCATCAGTTCAACCCTTCTTTTTTGGTTTCAAGAATGCCTTGCTTTGATCATAAATATCTTCAAAACTGATTTTCAACTCATAAATCTAGAACAGAATCTAAACAAGGCATTCAAGAGTGATTTCAATCAAAACATGGATTTTTGTTCATTTGGCTTTTAAGAATCATCCGAAAATAAGATTGAATTTGAGTTAAGAGAATAGAAGCTAGCAACCGACTGATAGTTCTATGATATAAATTCACACACACTTGAGATAAGATGATGACAACAATTAAATGAACAAAATACAAGAACTGCCCAGGATCCAGGTTGGGCGCCCAAGGTGATGTTGGGCGCTCAACCTAGCTCTTGATTCTCACTTTCAATCATCTTCCCTTTGTTAAATTGTTCATGAAATAGAAAAATGAGACTTGAGAGCTTGAGGGGAGAGAGATAAACTGACATAATCACATAACAACACACACACCCTTCTGGAATTAGATTAAATAGCATAATAATAGCAATAAAAGAGCAGAATGAACAGAATAGTAATCTTGAACAAGAGACAGGTTGGGCGCCCAAGCCATCCTTTGGCTTGCGTGTTTCCGTCAGCTTTTCTCTCCTTTTTGTATCCTCATGACTTATAGAGACTGATTCTTGATGCTCGTTGATGAGCCCAAAATATTGACACATAAAATTCATATATCCCGTATTGTTAGTCATTTATCGTGCTTAAATAGATATTATTGTTATCTTTTTGATAATTCATATTTAATTGTTAATTTGCAGGGAAAATACAATAACGAATTACATTTAAGCCGTTGGATTCATTAATGTTCAGCTCCAATTGGAACGCAAGCAAAGAATACAACACTTATGCTAATATTTCCATGTGAAGAAATTTCCCACTGCTCATTTGGACGTGAATGTTGCATCTTCCTAAAGAGAAAATCTAAGATGATTGGTGGATGAAAGCTAGTGGGATTGAACTCTAATCTATTAAGGCAATGTACTTTAAGGAAACACAAGTAAATATACTGTTGATGGATTTCCGAAAAAAATAAAGCTAGAAAAAGGATATTTCCTTTCCAATGGTACTAATAATTTTAGGAAAAGATGGATTCTCTTTAATATAGGATTTTGTTCTAGCATTATAAATAGGAGAAGTCCAAAGGACTTTTGGGGGAGGATATCAAGCAACAAACGGAAGAGACAAGCAGCAACATTTTAGGAGGTCCACGGTTGGGAGAATAAGATGAAAAAAGGAGATTTTTGTAAGGATTTATTTTTAACTATGCTAGGCTAAATTTTTAAACTAGGGTTAAGGATGAAACCTCATAAATATTATTAATTGATTTTATGCATGTGATTTTTCCTACTTGCTTTAATTGTCTATTGTTCTCGACTCAATTAATTAGTATGTATGAAATTCGGGTATGGATTCAATCGGTATGTATGGGTTTTTTCCATGATTTGATATCTGCATATTAATCGACTTGCTTGGCTTATTAAAGTTGATATTTAAGTCTGGGGTATCCACTGTGATTTGTTTTCACGGATACAGTGAATGATTTCGGCTTAGACTTTTGAAGCAGAGAGAGAACATATTTTCGTTAAAAAGAAAAAGTATTCATCGTAATATTATCCACGGTGGTTAAGATTAGCTTCTAAAACCATTGTGTAGAATCATAGGAAAAATCATTGCGTAAGATTAATCGATATATTTTATGAGTGTGGATTCCGAAACTCTAGTTAATTTTCTCAACCGTCAATCTCCACTATTTTTTTTGCGTGCTAGTTTAATTATTTTTATCGTTAATTTATTTAGTTTTTATCTTCCAAATCAATCACACTATTGGGAACTAGGTTAGGGTTTAATCAATTTTGGATTATTTAGTTTTTCCTACAAAAAATCACAAGTCCCTGTGGGTTCGACCTCGCACTTGCATAACTATACTATCAATCCGATTCGTGCGCTTGCGAGTACAATAAAATTTCACAACACTCGTGTGAAGTGTTGTACAATGTGTGATGTGATGAAAGACAAACAAAAAGTACCAATAAAAATGGAAACTAGAACTTTAAAATATTGTTTTGGAAGAAACCAAACAGCCAGAAACTTATATGCATATTTTGGGCACTGTAAAAGTAGAATTTGGAAGATCATAAAATTAGAGAGTTGTAGCTCTTCGAATTATCTACATTTTGATATATAACTCGTCGAAAACGGAGCTCGGAGTAAAACGTTATGCCCAAAATACCAAACTGGCTTTCTGGTGCAGGCTTGAGCGCTCAAGACCACCTTGGGCGCTCAAGCCCTGTAAAACTGGAAGTTTTGAAAATCTTTTTCTTGACTTTTATGACCTTGTAGGCTAACAACAAGTACAAAGAACTTGTGTGAGCCTACTGGTCTCCCTCAGAGGGACCGAAATTTGGATTAAAGACTTGTTTTTCTACCTTCTGGCCTGAATAAAACTTGAACTTGAGGTTGTTTGATTTGGTTGGTTAAGGGCTTGGTTTATAGACTAAGAACAGTAGGCCTTTGGGTGTGTTTGAAGTTGCTTATACTGATTTTGGTTTTGCTTTGAAGGAATGGTGGTGTTCAAGGCTTGAAGATGGATTTTTGGTGTGATTTAGGTGGGTCTTTGGTAGTGTGGAAGGGTGAGGACGAAAATATGATCAAGAGTGAGTATTGGCTGAGTGTTTGAGAGTGGAAGAGAGTGATGTTACAAGTTTCTGAGAGAGGGAGTGACAGTAGTCTCTAAATGGAAGAGATGAGGAAGGTTATATAGAGAGAGGAATGGAGGGAAAGTGGGTTTAATTTGACTTGGCCTTGATGTGTGATTTGGGGAGGGGTTTAGGAGTGATTATAGGTGTATTGGAGATGTGTGGGGGGAAGAACATGGGGGGACAGATGCTCCTCGTGCAGCAGAATCTCATTATTACAGCCACTGCCTGTAACTGACTGGTGTACAGGTTGGGCGCCCAAGGTGAGGTTGGGCGCTCAGGGTGTGTTCTGTAGAATTTTAACAAAACTTCCCGGGGCTGCCTCGGGTGCTACCGAACTCCGATTTAGGCGTGGTTTGAAGCGTTGGAAAGGTGGTTGAGTCTACTTTCTAACCCAAGTGTTTTCAATTCGAAATGATTTGTACATCCAAATGTGTGACCATTTTACCCTTAAGAGGTCGGGAAAATAGGTCACTTTAATGAAATGCGCGCATCTCCATCATTTCAAAACGGATTGGGACGTATTATATATCAGTAAAGAGGGCTTTGTATGTACTAGAACATGATGTAGGCTTGGGTTTGTTTTGAGAAGGTTTGGGTTAGATTTTTGTGGGTTTTGGCGGATTTTGGCGGGGTTTCAAGCCCTTTTCAAAATCGGGAATGCTTGTGCGTATCCTGGGTCCAAAATCAGGGTGTCTACAAGAAGCATATTTTCTCTCTCTCTCTCTCTCTCTCTCTCTCTCTCTCCTCCTCCTTCTTCTTCTTTCGCCTCTTCCAAGGGTGAACCGTGAATCAGATCGAAGAAAAGTTCTTTTTGCAAGTGCAGTGCTGTTCTCCTCGATGATCTGATGTCAATAGTGGGAATGTCGTGCACTTTTTACCGTCTCGTTGTGGACCCACACTATTTTAACCGATCACATCGGATGAGAGTTTTGTTCGTCCTCTTTTGATGAGAGTCAAAAGAGTGAACAAATTTTTTTCCTCCCTAACTGTTTGATACTTTTGAAAAAGAAAGGAAATGGAAGCAACGGTTTTTTTTTTTTTAATGAAGTGAGTGTTTTGTTTATCCTTATTTTTTTTTTTCCTCCCTAGGCTCAGTGTGATGGAAACGGGGTGGGTGTTGTGCACTTGGATGCTATGCACCTTGTTGTACACCCATCGGCTGTCCGATTGTGTTTTGGACGGTCCGGATATATTTTGATTTTTTAGCGATAAAAATCAATCAAAATTAAATTAAAATCGTCGAATGCATCCAGGCCGTCCAAAACATGATCGGACGGCCGAGGAGTGCACATCACGGTGCATAGCATCCAAGTACACAGCACCCACCCCAAGTTCCACTGTGATACCTAGAAAAAGGAAAGAAAGAGAGAGGAAAAATACTAAAATAGAGGGAAAAATAAGGAAAGATCGAAGAAAGTTAAAAGAAATTTTTTAGTTAAAATAATTTAGTTAAATTATTTTTCCTCTCCATTCTTTTATTTTCCTAGGTATCAAAAAGAGCCTAAAATTCTTGTCCACGTATATTATTTCGGACACCTAAAAAAATTACTTATATTTTCAAATGTGTAAGGTTTTAAATATATAATATAAATTTAATTTGATAATTTTTATGAAATCTATTAAAGAAAGTCTTCAGAATTACAAAAAATATTTTATATCAAAGGATATAAATAATCGAAAAATGAAACGCCTGCCGAAAAAACGAACAAAATGTTTTAATTGGTATGGACAACATGATCATATATCCAATTTTTTATTAGAACTTTTGCTATCCGACCTAGTACTATTAAATAGGGAATCTCGCAAATTCCTTATCTGTTACTAATTTACTGACAAAAAGGGCCCATTTAGAGTAGCCCTAAATCGATAAGATCGGTGACTCAGAGGATCATAGGATTACAAAGCAAAAAAGAAAAGAAAAAAGTAGAACAAAAATGACGTGATACGGATCGAGAATATGAAGTAAAAGGGTTAGTCAGGGTTACCGTTCGACGAGGATGTTGCCCTCGGAGTTGGCGACCAGTACGGCTAGAAGTGTGGACACCTGTCGGGCGGCCGCCCACACGATGACTCTCAGCGATTCGATTTGATTGGATTTTGAAAATGATTTAGGAGTCGCCCCCCGGGTTTAAGGAATGAACCCGAGAAACCTAAAAAGAGTGACTCGTTATGCCCAATGGTTTTGAAAATGGTGTTACCGGTCGTGCGAAAACCTTTTTATTTTAGGGTTCGGGGGTTTGGTTACGAGAGGGGAAGGGTTTTAATGCACCCCCCTCGCCCGGTCCGTGAACCGGTCTCTACTAAATAATTTGTGGGTTATAGAAAATGCTTAGAATTTGGTTTTGAACACGAAAACAAGATAAGAGCATGTACACGAGATATTCACAATGTGAGAAACTATGATGTTCATATGCATGTGTATTTACAACGATGATGATGTATGATGATGATATAAAAATTATTATGGATGAACGGAATGAAATAAAGACAGAAAATGAAGTTAGGATAATCAGAATGATCAAATTTATAATTGTAGACACCCCAATTTTTGACCCTGCGTCTCCCCGATGATGAATAAATGAGAATATGTGTAATACCTTGAAATGATCGGTCGCGCCTTTATAATCTTTTGAAAAACAACAAAAGAATTTTTAGAAATAAAAGGTAAAGGATCGGACGGCTTTTGACCAGTAACCGGGCGGCCGTTTTCCTTTGTGAGAACCGGACGGCTTTGACAACAGGACCGGACGGCTCTCTTTGAGAACCGGCCGGCTCTGTCTGTTATCTGTCTTGTCGGAAAATCCGGGTTCAGAGATTTATTTCAGAGAATATATTCCCCGCGTCGGGGAATATCATGATGACGGAAATTTTTCGCGTGATCTGGTGGACAACTCAAACGGCTATAAAATCAAAGCTCACTCCCTCGTTTAAAAAAAGAAAATCAGATTTTACGATACCAGAGACCGAAAAGAAAAGATATATGGTGTAAAAATCCTCCTACTCAACTCCAGAAATCTTCAAAAGTATTGAGAATCAGACTCAAGGAAGAACCAACTTCCTTCGGCGCACGAATCAACTCAATCAAGGTATAAAAATCATATTTTTGAGCCGGGTTCAGTAACCGTGCTCTTTTGAGGGGTCTCTTCCCGAACTCGGAATAACTCCCGTAGTTATTTTCGGGTCCGGGAAAGTTTATTTACAGTAAAGATCCTCCCGAAGTATCGAAACGAGTGATTTTTTATCGTAATCGCACGGTTCGGTCTGCTCTCGGGATACATTTTCTTCCCCAAAACATTTTCTAAATGATAATACTCCTCTTAGGAGAATTTTTGTATAAGAAAAAAATAATTTTCGAGTCAAAACTCCTTTCCCTCCAGAGAATGGAAAATATTTTCCAAAATGGTCAGTGGACCGGCCGGCCTCAAACAAAAACCGGACGGCTTTAACCTCAGAGTCGGGCGGCTCTTTTGGAGAGCCGGACGGTCTCCCTCTGCTCTCCCCTGTTTTCCATTAAACTCTCCCCTGTTTTCTCATTCTCTGGTGCGGTTTACATTTTAAAATTACACTTTTTCCCTCAAATTTCTTTTATCAACATTTAGTCCCTTCACTTTATTTTATTTCCTTGTGGTCCTGTTAATTTCATTTTATTTGTTATTTCCTGTTATTTACTTGATTAATTGTCGAAAATTTTCAATAAAATATTTTTATCCCACAAATATTTAGTAGAGACCGGGAATATTCCGGGCGAGCGGGGTGCTTTTTTTCCAAAAACCTTCCCTGCCCGTAACTTGGCTTCCGGACCCAAAAAGAATCTTTTTCGCGGATCAAATCTTTTCCGAACGGCACAAGAGTCATCAATTATTTTCAAACGGTTTCTCGGGTACCAAAAACATTTTCTAAATTAAATCCCGGGTGGCGACTCATATTTTAAATCAAAAACATCTTTCCGGAACCGCCCGAAGTGGCCGTCCACAATAATACAACAACTGCCCACCAATCTGTCAACAGAATAGAGGTTGAGCACTCAAGGTGACCTTGAGCGCCCAACGTCTCTCAAACTCATCAGTTCAACCCTTCTTTTCTGGTTTCAAGAATGGCTTGCTTTGATCATAAATATCTTCAAAACTGATTTTCAACTCATAAATCTAGAACAGAACCTAAAAAAGGCATTCAAGAGTGATTTCAATCAAAACATGGTTTTTGTTCATTTGGCTTTTAAGAATCATCCGAAAATAAGATTGAATTTGAGTTAAGAGAATAGAAGCTGGCAACAGACTGATAGTGCTATGATATAAACTCACACACATTTGAGATAAGATGATGACAACAATTAAATGAACAAAATACAAGAACTGCCCAGGAACCAGGTTAAGCGCCCAAGGTGATGTTGGGCGCTCAACGTAGCTCTTGATTCTCACTTTCAATCAACTTCTCTTTGTTAAATTTTTCATGAAATGGAAAAATGAGACTTGAGAGCTTGAGGGGAGAGAGACAAACTGACATAATCACATAACAACACACACACCCTTCTGGAATTACATGAAATAGCATAATAATAGCAATAAAAGAGCAGAATGAACAGAATACTAATCTTGAACAAGAGACAGGTTGGGCGCCCAAGGTCAGGTTGGGCGCCCAAGCCATCCCTTGGCTTGCATGTTTCTGACAGCTTTACTCTCCTTTTTGTATCCTAATGACTTATAGAGACTGATTCTTGATGCTCGTGTGAAGTGTACAATGTGTGATGTGATGAAAGACAAACAAAAAGTACCAATAAAAATGGAAAGTAGAACTTTAAAACATTGTTTTGGAAGAAAACCAAACTGCCAGAAACTTATATGCATATTTTGGGCACTGTAAAAGCAGAATTTGGAAGATCATAAAATTAGAGAGTTGTAGCTCTTCAAATTATCTACGTTTTGATATATAACTCGTTTAAAATGGAATTCGGAGTAAAACGTTATGCCCAAAATACCAAACTGGCTTTCTGGTGCAAGCTTGAGCGCTCAAGACCACCTTGGGCGCTCAAGGCCACCTTGGGCGCTCAAGCCCTGTAAAACTGGAAGTTTTGAAAATCTTTTTCTTGATTTTTATGACCTTGTAGGCTTACAACAAGTACAAAGAACTTGTGTGAACCTACTGGTCTCCCTTAGAGGGACCGAAATTTGGATTAAAGACTTGTTTTTCTACCTTTTGGCTTGAATAAGACTTGAACTTGAGGTTGTTTGATTTGGTTGGTTAAGGGCTTGGTTTATAGACTAAGAACAGTAGGCCTTTGGGTGTGTTTGAAGTTGCTTATACTGATTTTTTTTTTGCTTTGAAGGAATGGTGGTGTTCAAGGCTTGAAGATGGATTTTTGATGTGATTTAGGTGGGTCTTTGGTAGTGTGGAAGGGTGAGGACGAAAATATGATCAAAAGTATTGGCTGAGTGTTTAAGAGTGGAAGAGAGTGATGTTACTGGTTTTAGAGAGAGAGAGAGTGACAGTAGTCTCAAAATGGAAGAGATGAGGAAGGTTATATAGAGAGGAATGGAGGGAAAGTGGGTTTAATTTGACTTGGCCTTGATGTGTGATTTGGGGAGGGGTTTAGGAGTGATTATAGGTGTATTGGAGATGTGTGAGGGGAAGAACATGGGGGGACAGACGCTCTTCATGCAGCAGAATCTCATTATTACAGCCACTGCTTGTAACTGACTGGTGTACAGGTTGGGCGCTCAGGGTGTGTTCTGTAGAATTTTAACCAAACTTCCCGAGGCTGCCCCGGGTGCTACCGAACTCCGATTTAGGCGTGGTTTGAAGCGTCGGAAAGGTGGTTGAGTCTACTTTCTAACCCAAGTGGTTTCAATTCCAAATGATTTGTACATCCAAATGTCTGACCATTTTATCCTTAACAAGTCAGGAAAATAGGTAACTTTAATGAAATCCGCGCATCTCCCTCATTTCAAAATGGATTGGGACGTATTATATATCGATAAAGAGGGCTTTGTATGTACTAGAACATGATGTCGTCTTGGGTTTGTTTTGAGGAGGTTTGGGTTAGATTTTGGTGGGTTTTGGCGGATTTTGGCAGGGTTTCAAGCACTTATTCAAGCTTCAAAGTATTTTGTTGGTCCTTTTCATCATCGGGAATGCTTGTGCGTATCCTGGGTCCAAAATCGGGGTGTCTACAAGAAGCATATCTTCTCTCTCTCTCCTCCTCCTCCTCCTCCTTCTTCTTCCGCCTCTTCCAAGGGTGAACCGTGAATCAGATCGAAGAAAAGTTCTTTTTGCAAGTGCAGTGTTGTTCTCCTTGATGATCTGATGTCAACAGTGGGAATGTCATGCACTTTTTACCGTCTCGTTGTGGACCCACACTATTTTAACCGATCACATCGGATGAGTGTTTGTTCTTCCTATTTTGATGAGAGTCAAAAGAGTGAACAAATTTTTTTCCTCCCTAACTGTTTGATACTTGAGAAAAAGAAAGGAAATGGAAGCGACGTTTTTTTTTTTTTTTAATCAAGTGAGTGTTTTGTTTACCCTTAATTTTTTTTTCCTCCCTAGGCTCAGTGTGATGCAAACGGGGTGGGTATTGTGCACTTGGATGCTATGCACCGTGTTGTACACCCATCGGCCGTCTGATTGTGTTTTGAACGGTCCGGATATGTTTTGATTTTTTACCGATAAAAATCAATCAAAATTAAATTAAAATCGTCGAATGCATCCAGGCCGTCCAAAACATGATCGGACGGCCGAGGAGTGCACATCACGGCGCATAGCATCCAAGTACACAGCACCCACCCCAAGTCCCAGTGTGATACCTAGAAAAAGGAAAGAAAGAGAGAAGAAAAATACTAAAATAGAGGGAAAAATAAGGAAAGATTGAAGAAAGTTAAAAGAAAATTTTTAGTTAAAATAATTTAGTTAAATTATTTTTCCTCTCCATTCTTTTATTTTCCTTGGTATCAAAAAGAGCCTAAAATTCTTGTCCACGTATATTATTTCGGACACCTAAAAAAATTACTTATATTTTCAAATGTGTAAGGTTTTAAATATACAATATAAATTTGATTTGATAAGTTTTATTAAATCTATTAAAGAATGTCTTCAGAATTACGAAAAAAAAATTTATAGCAAAGGATATAATTAATCAAAAAATGAAACGCCTGCTGAAAAAACGGACAAAAAATTTAAATTAGTATGGACAACATGATCATATATCCAATTTTTTATTAGAACTTTTGCTATCCGAGCTAGTACTACTAAATAGGGAATCTCGCAAATTCCTTGTCTGTTACTAATTTACTGACAAAAAGGGCCCATTTAGAGAAGCCCTAAATCGATAAGATCGGTGACTGCTTGACCGACCGGGTGTATAAAATTAAGACTCAAAAACACGTCCCAAGCGCAGGACTACCAATCAGTGTAGCACAATAATCCGGAAGTACCGGAGTCGAACCACAGAGACGGACGATGGTGTTTGACTCAAAAGTGGGAAAATCTAGTTTAATTTAGCTCTTAGGTAGCCACCCTTTGTTCGACTTGTTAATTTACTAACTAAATGATTTGAATTAATTTACTATGGAATTTAAAGGAGAGTAC
>JAXBDA010005261.1:0-15836 GCA_036023075.1 Gaultheria prostrata
AGGAGAATGTTCCCATCATTCCCATAGTGGGAATGGGAGGTCTAGGTAAGACCACACTTTTACAATTGGTATACAATGACAATAGGATTGAGAATCATTTTACCAAAAGATTGTGGGTATGTATCTCTACTGATTTTGATATCAAAACAATCCTTATGAAAATCTTGCAAGCGGGTGGGGGCAATGTGGACAGTAGCTGCATTAATGGAGGACTCGATCAGTTGCAAAACCGAGTTAGAAATATGTTTGGTGACTTGAACTTTCTCCTTGTTTTGGATGATGTGTGGAATGAGGACCGTGTAAAGTGGAAAAGTTTGGAAGATTTTTTCATTACACTACCAAGAGGAAGTAGAATTGTCATAACCACACGCAGTACTATTGTTGCTTCAATAGTCAGAACTACCACTGTGAAACCATATAACCTTAAAGGTCTTTCAGACAATCAATGTTTAGATATATTGGTGAAATGGGCATTTAAAGGAGGGGATGACGGTAGACATCTGAACCTAGTCAACATTGGTAGAGAAATAGTGAAAAAGTGTGGAGGTGTACCTCTCGCAGCAAGGACCTTAGGAGCACTATTGTTCTTAAAAAATCGTGAGCCCGATTGGTTGTCTGTGAGGGATAGTGAGATGTGGGCTCTTGCACAAGCAGAGAATGATATTTTACCGATATTGAGGTTGAGTTATGACCAAATGCCTTCATATTTGAAACAGTGCTTTGCATATTGTTCATTGTTTGAGAAAAATAAAGTTATTGATGGGAAAAAGTTAATATATGCTTGGATGGCCCATGGGTTTGTCCAATGTTCACACAGAAGGGAAGAATTAGAATATATAGGTGAAGGATATATTCTTGAGCTACTAAGGAGGTCCTTTCTTGAACCATATGATGGAGCACTCATTTTTACTGAGCCAGGTCGAAATGAGCTATATAAAATGCATGATCTTGTTCATGACCTTGCACAATATGTGGCAGGCAATGAATGCTTGAGTATTAGAGGGGCTATTACTGAGACAATTCCTGATACGGTTCGACATATATCGCTCTATAGGGATCGGGGGGGCTTAGCACAATTCTTCTTGGAGGAGGGTTGGTTTGCCCGGGTGTTTGATTGGGATATACCTTGGGAATTTCCAAGACCTTTGACCGAAGCCAAGAAGTTGCGGACCATACTCTGCCCAACAAAAAGAGGGCCCACATTTGAATCATCTGAACCAGAAATCGGAAGTTCTAAATGCTTACGTGTGCTAGAAGGATGTCACTTAGCATCCAAACTTTACATGCCAGAAAAGATAGGCAAACTGAAGCTTTTGAGGTATCTTAGTATTGGCGGAGTAGAAAAACTCCCAGAATCGTTTTGCAATCTATTAAACCTGCAATACTTGGATCTCCCTCAGTCAAACATGGTTAAATTGCCTAAAGATTTTGGGAAACTAATTAACCTTCGGTTTTTGAGCTTTTCAACAGAATTGACTTGTCTGCCAAAAGAAGAAATCGGTGGGTTAACTTCTCTCCGAACGCTAATCATTTGCCAGTCTTCGAATTTGAGGTCTTTGGGCGAAGGGGTAGAACATCTCTCTTGCTTGCGGGAATTGGTCCTCGATCGCTGTTCTGAGCTGGTTTCATCGCCAGCTGGCTTTAGGCACCTCACTTCCCTCGAGCGTTTGGAAATGAATTCATGTCATTGCTTTGATTTCTCAAATGATGATTTAAAGGGGCTTAGAAGCCTTAAGAAATTAAAAGTATATAATCTCCCAAGGTTGGTGAATTTGCCCGAGGGGATTCAGGATGCTGCTGCTTCACTCACTCATTTGGAAATTTTAGGGTGCACGAACTTTACTTCACCATCAGAGTTCGTCCTCCCAAAACTCCGATCACTTCAATCACTAAGAATTTCTTATTGTCCTGAGGTTCGGTCCTTGCCAGAGGGGATGCAACGCCTCACTAACCTACAATTTTTGAGCATTGTCAGATGCAATCTTCGTACCAGCAGCTATAAACAAGGAGGAGAGGATTGGCTGAAGGTCGCCCACGTACCTAACATTGATTTTTCCTTTGACCCGTTCAGTAAACATTCCTTTGAGATCTACTTTGAGTATGCTAGTAGTGACACAACCGATCACAGGTACATTCTCTGCTTTCTTTTGTTATATTGTCCTATACCCGCAAGATTTTACGTGCTCATAGGCATAGGTTCATGGTTTTCAGTTTGGAGTGTGCAAAAAGACTTGGAAACATATAATCTCACAAGGTTGGTGAATTTGCCCGAGGGGATTCAGGACGCTGCTGCTTTACTCACTCGTTCGGAAATTTTAGGGTGTACGCACTTTACTTCACCATCAGAGTTCATCCTCCCAAATCTCCCATCACTTCAATCAGTAAGAATTTCTTATTGTCCTGAGGTTCAGTCCCTGCCACAAGGGATGCAACGCCTCACTAACCTACAATATTTGAGCATTGTCAGATGCAATCTCCGTACCAGCAGCTACGAACAAGGAGGAGAGGATTGGCCGAAGGTTGCCCACATACCTAGCATTGATTTTTTCTTTGACCCGTTCACTGTACGTTCCTTTGGGATCTTCTGAGCATTCTGGTCTTGACACAACCAATCACAGGTATATTTTCTGCTTTCTTTCGTTATATTGTCCTATACCGGCAAGATTTTACGTGCTCATAGGTTCAGGGTTTTCAGTTTGTAGTGCAAAGAGACTTGGCAACATGCTCTCTCTCTCTCTAACACATCATTGCTAATGCATAGTATATTGTTTGTCCTATTGAGTGTTAACTGGTTTCCTAGGCATATAAATTAAGTAATAAGTATGGAATCCTTCATTGCAAGGATTCTAGATATAAAAGGATCCCAATAAAATCTCTCTTTCCTACTTCCAATCCACTTTCCTCTTTAATTGCACAAGCCACCTGCAGCTAAGCTCTCACATTTTGCCAAAGTTGAAGTCAAATTAAACCTCTACATTTGAGATTCATATGTATCCACACATGCAGTCTTAAGATCAAGAAACTATAGATGATGAGATGCAAGACTACTTGCAAACATACAATAGAAAACAACACCAATGCATGCGCATACTACTCTTATAATTTTGTGACCGCCGTTGCTAATCAAAATCTACTAAGCACTAATGGAGTTTTTGGTTCATGTACCCTCCTAATTTGGCTGTGCTTTGTACTTCTATTTTTCACAGGTCGACGATGTGAAATGGTAGCTTTATGTGCAGTGGGGCTTGAGTCTTTTGACTTCCTTGTTCTTGGTGCTGTGTTTGTGCTGGGGTTGTGGTTCTGCTTTTCATTCTCATGACAGTTGGTCGATTCGTTTGGTGGTGCTTGCCCCGTTGGGACGATTATAATGCTATGCTACAACATGGCAGTTGTTTTTTCGCTTCATTTTGTGGAGATATTGATTTGTTTGGTGCGTTACGTGTAACGAAACGCTTATTTCATGCTCTCATTTTCATTGAATGAATGAACTTATATTTTGCTAATAGAAGCATCCATTTCCTATGCATGTTCCTTTTTTAATGAAAAAGAAAAGAATAGAGTTGTTGAAGTCCTCACTTACATTTATAATATAATACCCTCTGTAAATTCAACTGGATATACTAGTCTTTTACCAATACAGGATCAACGTTTGGACCAAAATTTTAGAGAAATTCTGGACCTAGACTTTTAGACTTCATTACAAGTAAGATTTTTCTAGATTTTGCTTGCAATAGCAGCAGTGTGGTACTCTTTGGGGACTACATATTAGGTCCACTGACACAGCAGACCTAACAAAAACGAGATAAACACTTGAAGCCACGAGCACTCATTGAAATCCACGAGAAAAATAGAAAGAAACTCCATGATTTACTGAATGAAAGATGATATGCCCTCAGGCTTACACCGCTACTAATACTAGTAGTAATCGAAAGAAACCATGGCTATAACTTGGAGTGGGGACCAAATAAAAATCTATTACTCGGGTACGAGTCTAGTCAGTAATCCCTCATGCTCAGGATTATTGAGTCCCATGGGGAGGAAGGAGTTCTGATCCCATGAAAATAGGTTATATAGGTAGTTTATGGATTCTCTCTTATGCATGTACAAGGAGTGCTAGTTTCATTGCTACGCTTAATGTTAATTTCCAATGGTTTGTTTACGTGTGGGTACGGTATAGGCATTTTTTTCTTTAACTTAAAAGTATATTAAGCTATGTACTTATTTTCAGTGGTTCGCGTCCTCATATGCACTTCTTAGGTGTTAATTGATTTGTGATGTGTACAAGTTTTATCCTTCGCACTTGAGTATGAGGTAGTATTTGACTATGGATTTGAAGTAGCTGTGTAATCAGGGAGCCAAGCCAGTTGCGTCGACATATGTGTTAAAAAAACATGCAAGCGATTAGGTCCTATTTGACAATGATAAAGGGAAACCATTGTAGCCTTAATGTGATCTTTGGAAGAATTCACTAATATCTGCGGGTGAAAATGTTAAATATAGACGGAAAAAACAACTAATACATATTGAAATGGAATTTTATTACTCTATAGAATCAAGTGAACCCACTTGCCATATGGTCCGCTGTCTATATAAAAGGAGATATTTAAAATCCTTTGGACAAAGGACTGTATGTATACAAAGATCCCAAAAACTCTCTTCTACAGTTCTACTTGCATTTCATCCTCCATTTTAATTTCACAAACCACCTGCAACTAAAGCACTCACATTTCTAGCTTTTGGTTATGCCATTACGTAATTTTTTACAATTAAAATTTCTCATCGAGACGAACCAATAATCTACAAGCAAAAAATGACGCAAAGTTAACATTGCCCTTTTTTTTTTTTTTTGGGAAAAATAAAGATAGATGAATGAATCAAACTAAAAAAAATATTGGACCATCATGGGTCCTATATTTTTTTGACACCACGGAAAAAAATCATCACCGTCTCTGTTTTGTGTACAAAATCCATTGACACTTCATTGCTTATGCACCTGAAAAACTACTGTTCAACATTGTGCACAATTGCCCCCAAGAAAAGAAACTAGCACTACCAAATAAGCCTTTAAGTTGAGGTACAACTGAGCAAAACAACAGGAAAAAAACAAAGGAAAGGAAAGAAATTATATACATATTCAAGTCTTGTTCCTTGAGGCTTCTAATTTTGTGCCATCTTTGAGACATTCTTGGGCATCAGTATCCATCCCGAGGCCGAAGAGGGCGGCCGCTTGAAGGTAAGAGGCGGTGGGCCACTCGGGGAAAACCAGCTGGGCTTGCATAGCATCTCCAAGGGCTTCTTGTGGCATGTCAATCATCAAGTAAGACAAGCAGCGCCTAGCAAACACGGTCGGTGATGCCATGGTTCCACCACTGACGAACTGCAAGATACAGGAAAAACTTACGCCTTTTGTCGAAAGAAGAAAAAGTAAAAAACGAACGAGTTTTATTGGGATAATCCAAGCCAATGAATCAGTGTTAAAATAAATATGATAAATCTACACTACACAAATTCATTGATCTAATATCATTTATCTTAAACTAGCACATAGTTATGATCTACTTCCTGTAAGTTCTCTATTCGCGTAACTTCTTTATCCAATGCTTTTGCTATGCCTTTCTATTTTTGCTGGTCTTATTTGTGTAAGCAGATCCTAAGTTATTGATAAGGTACTAAGAGATCTCAACAAGTTGCTTACTCGAGTGTAACAATCAATAGCAGTCGCAAAGTCCTTGGCTCGAAAAGCAGAATCTCCTTGCTGCTTGGAGTTCAAAGAGTCTTGCATTTGATTCGTCCACATCTGAAAAGAAAGCTGCACAGCGAGAATTCTCCAGTGGTATAAGTAAAGATACTACTACGAATATGAGAGAGAGAGAGAGATGAAGCAAGAACTAAATCAGAATGCGTCCTTAAGGTTTAAGCCATTGATATGACAAAGGGAATTTGCTTGCGTATTTACGTACAATTTTCGTTCCACTGAACTACGAGAGAGAGAGAGAGAGAGAGAGAGAGAGCATGACAGAAATGACATATGACATCACATATAGGGCTAGCAGTAATAAACCTCACTGGCAATCCCCTCGTCGTCCTTGTAACCAATCTTCTCCAGTATTTCATGTATGGCAGTTAGATCCATCCTTGAGCAAGCTTCACCCATTGGTGTCAAAGGCAATGGCGGTTTCGCAGATTGAGTTCCATGTGGAATACTCATCAAAACATATGACGGAACCTGAGTGAATAACGAACAATCTCATAACAGCCTTTTGAAATAAACATGATTTCTGCCATTTGGAATACTGTCATCCTGATATTTATGTCTTTCATTTGTAGCTCCGGGATCTTTTTTTGACACGAAAAGGGGTGAATTGATCAGTTTTGTGTGTACCTCAGTTTCTTTCTGGAGAGACACAAGAGCTCTGATGAGGGACTTTGTGTTTGGTCTCTCACGAGCTTCATACTGCAAACAACGGGAAGCTAACCGCACCAACTCAGTTCCATCGTCATTTGTAAATTGACCCTCCAAACAAGAATCCACAAGTGTCCGGAAATTCTTGATACGAATCAGGTCAAGTGCCTGCAAGAAAGGCATAAAGAAGTGGCATCTCAGTTTTGTTACGGTAGACTTTACTTTTTGGTGAATATGGTGATCAGTAGCCTGATGAATGTGCATGACCTAATGAGATTTACAGTATTAAGGAACAGATTATATCGAGTGAGATAAAAAAAATTCTCCGATGAAAGGAAAGGTACATGGCTTGGAGGAATATGTCTGCCACTCAAAAGATCTAGCAGCAGGGTTCCGAAGCTATAGACTACACTTTCTGCCGTCACTCTTCCTGTAAAAAAAAACAAGAGAGAGAGAGAGATACACATGTTACTTTTGGTCTAATCCAAGCACTAGAGCAAAAATCATGCATGAAATGTTCATAATCATGAGAGAACTAATTAGTTATTGTAACTACGAGTCTACAACTACATTAAAGACCAACCTAATTTAAGTAGTAACTCGAACTAATTTCTTTTTGGCGAAATCCAATTTTTTGCATGGACTAATAATGCAACAAAAGAACAATAACCGTGGGCATGTAATCCCCAATCGAGGGGGAATGATGAATGTAATCCCCAATCGAAGGGGGGATGAGTGGGGCAGGCTTGAAGACAGATCGAGCCTCTGGCAATATATGCACAAAGTGGCTACTCTTCGATAGTGATACCACTTAAATAGCAGCTTTCCTAATTGAGGAACTCAAGTGAAACTATGCCGTAGAACCATGTCCCCAAATCAAACCTGGAAGGCATCAGAGGGGGCCGGCCAGCCTAGCCTAATTCAATTTCTCTGCCCATAATCTTTCCCCCCCTGTCATAATCGAGTGCATTGGTAATGCACGATGCAACTTCCAAAGTGCTGACATTCCCAAGGCACGGCAAAATAATTTACACAACTCAAAATTGGAAATTGAAGTTGAGAAAAATTGATGAAGTAGTAGACTAAAAGACACTCCAGAATCAACTACTAGTACTGACCTGTTTTCAGGTACTCTGGAGGGGTGAAAGCCAAGTTTGTACTATAACTCTTCCCATCTCTGCTGTTTTTCATAAGGCCAAAGCAAGAAAGCCTAGGATTGCCATCCTGTAGACGCCCAACTCGAACATAAGAGACAAATAGTAAAACAAGTTCCGAGTGAACAAATTGTCAGCGAAAACCCCTTCACCTTATCAAACAAGATTCGGTAGGCGTTGAGATCATGATACAGAGCCCGCCCTTTACTACTGCAATATTCCATAGCTTGTGCCAAGTACAATGCCACCCTCAACCTCATTGCCCACTTTATGGGCTGGGTATCCCCTAAGCCAATTCAGCATTTAACCAAGCAAAAACGTTAATTCGAACGAAGACTGAAGTGGATGATTTTAACCATATATGGTATTCGAATTCAGAAAAATAGTATTGCCATCTGTACAGCTCTTTAGATTATTTTTAAATATGGCCAAATACCCATGGAAATGCCAAATAATTCCGAATATTTACTGTCAATAAAAATGCTTGGGGGAGGGGATCCTTCATTGACAAGGAATACTGTAGTAGGAAAGCATATACATTTAGTGCATCTAACAGAAGACATTGCACTTGACAGAGATGAATAGTATTAAAGGAATTCGAAACCCAATTGAAAAGGACACAAGGCTTTGTCTGGTTTGGCTCATGAAACCAAATTCGGGAACCTGTAGTACCCCCCAAGCACTACCCCAGGTAATGCCCCCATCCAACCGTCCATTTCGACAATGCACGGCCTGTGTCAAAGCACAAAGCTTGAGTTTTAACCAAGAAATAACATTTTTCAATCCCAATAACTACGTTCACAACACTGATGAGTACAAGTAATCAAAGCAACCCAACTAGCCATATGAAGTGTTCAGATTATACATTCTCAGCATAACAGATAATCAAAGAGTCAAAATCAATCACAAAACATATAAGAACTCACAATGGAAGAGATGCTTCGCTAGCGTTCCATTGGGCATAAACTCAGCAACGAGCAATCTCTCATCTCCTTCACAGCAGTACCCAATCAGATTTGCTAATCGCTCACTCCTCAAATTTCCCACAGATCTTGCTTCCTCCTAAACCACAACCATGTCACACCAAATCCACATCACATCCAAAATTTGAAACCAAAGATTCGCAAAAAAGAATCTGGTATGTAACTTAGTTGCACGAAGCGGGACCGGGACCGGATACGGAGGAGTGAGAGGATACAAAAGTATTTAAGGTCGGGACTGTCTACAGGAGCATACGTGTGTACTGTGTATACACATACAGATATGTAAATAAAATACGACACTCCAAAAATATTATTTTGTTACTAGTAAGTACTTGAGCAAATTGGAGTTAATATTTTCTAACATTTAGGAGAGTGTAAGGAACCGCTTCCCTTCCTACAATACACACCCCTCTTTGGGTGTATACGGTATGCACCCCCTTGAATCAGTTAGAATTCATAACATTTTGTACAAAAGTCATAACGAACATTTGTATGAAAAATTCGTACCATTTGCAGAAAAATTTATAACATTTGTTTATAAATTCATGCATCAAAATAAAATTTATGACATGAAAAAGTCATATCCAAATAAACTAATTTGTTGTATAAACTTCTGATTTCAAAATTGATGCTAAGAACTTTTATGTTAGTGTTGTGAATTTACAGTGATTCAATACACTACCACCAATAGAGGTGCCTTTTGAGAAACTTTCTTTGGTCAGGTTCTACTAAGTATAACCACTCTCACAAGGTTGCTTGGGAAGCTCTCTGTTGCCCTAAACATGAGGGGGGCCTTGGCATTAGGAGGATTACAGACTGGAATTATGCTGCAATGGCTAAACATCTTTGGGCTATATGTTCTCATCAGAATTCTCCATGGGTCAGATGGAGTTATCGGTATGTCATCAAGAATCAATCCCTTTGGCCAATGAATATCCCATCCTCCTGCTCATGAACTTGGAGGAAGTTAATCCAGCTCAGGCCTAAAGTGAGACCTTTTATCAAGCACATCATTGGTGATGGATGTTCCACTTATTTTTGGCATGATAACTGGCACTCAGCTGGGCCTCTTCTTGACTACTTTGGCCATCACTTTCAATCTGTTTCTGGTATCCCTATGGTAGCTAAAGTCTCTTGCATTATATATAATGATGTATGGACTTGGCCTTTTCTTTCTCTCTCTTGCCCTAATTTCCTGCCCCATCCCGGCGTTTCGGACTCAGTTATTTGGGCTAGTTCTCCTACATCCAAGTATCAGGCATCTCATGCTTGGACTGCATTTAGGACTCACAATCCTCTAGTCTCCTGGCACAAGGTTATTTGGTTCTCAAAAAATATTCCGAGGCATAGTTTTATTTTGTGGTTGGCTGTTAGAGGCAGTTTAAGAACAAAGGATAAGCTTCACAGATGGGGGGTCATTTCTAGCTCTACTTGTCCTCTATGTGATCTTTTTCCTGAAACTCTTGATCACCTTCTTTTTTTAGTGTTCCTTCTCCAGCCAGGTGTGGGCGGCCATTGCAAATCTCTGCTGCATTCCCCTTGGTCCTGCCTTATGGTCTCAAAAGCTTGCTTGGTTCTACTCGCATTTCAAAGGGAAGGGCTCCCTAACCTTCCAAGGAGGCTTGCTTTTGTTGTTGGAGTTTATTTTGTTTGGCAAGAGAGGAACTATAGAATCTTTAAGGCATTCACAGGGCTCCCTCAGCAGTTATTGGGCTAGTCAGATTTGAAGTAAGGGTCAAAGCTTCCCAAAGCTTCCACTCAGCTTTGTCAAAATTGGCATATTTCTTTCTAGGTCCTTTCTATTGTGTAGGCTTTAGTTTCCTTTTGGTTCTTTTCTTGTACAGGCTCATGCCTTAGTTTTTTGTTCCACTGTGGATTCTCCCTTTGTCTTCTAATAAAACGGTTAATTACCACAAAAAAAATGTCGTACCAATAGAGGTGCCTATTGCAGCATGTCATAAGATATTGACTTAGGCTGAGTTACGTTTCCACTAAGATATTTTCGGTATTCTTAGACTACAAGTTGTCAAATCAACCAATCATTCTCTTTATATACATCAACTAATTTGACAACTTGTAATTCAAGAATGCGCAAAATACTGTAGTGGAAACTCACCTGCAGAACTTAAATTGGGAGATTTTACTCACAATAAATTGACGAGAATCAGGCCAAGCAGTCTTGTGGAACCGCTTAACTGCAATCCACCGATCCTTATTATCACCAAGTTTCCCTCTGTAGACAATGTTTGGGGCTTTGTCCCCATGTTCTGATACGATGTTGTACATCGAAAATCCATTAGTGGCAGCTTCAAGATCCTCTAAACTGAACTCAACGAAGCTAGGTATCAACGATTTCCTGTCATTTTTTGTCCTCTTCTCTGCATTAAGGTTCACCACAATACACAGTGGAAATGATCGAAATAAGTAACAAAGAGTAAGTGTACACATGTGCATGGCATATGTGTATACATCGAATATAATTATTCAGCGGTCTTGAGGTGGAGGTGGCTCAACACTCTTCTCAACCACTATACTACAGTAGGGTGGTTGAGAAGAGTGCCGGGCCACACACTCTTCTCAACCACTGTAGTGGGACGCTACAGTAGTGTGGTTGAAAAGTGATGAGCCACACTTGTGTGGCGTTGCCCCAAGACGACTGAATAATTTTTTGAATACGTTAAGCTCTTAAATAGTGGTGGTATCTAGATATTTTACGGTAACGGTCTTTGTGCAACGGTAAACGGTATTGGAAGTTACGGTCTTTGTGCAACGGTAAACGGTATTGGAATTACGGAACGGGGATTGATTGTAGAGGTCTTGAATTTTTTAAAAATATTTTCAACATTAGTGACTCAATCACCTGGCCGTAACAGCTGTGAATTAGAGATAGACCAAGACGTAATGGAAATCGGCCAATAACCAACCTCTATACTCCTATATAACAGTATTGAAAGACTTAAAAACAGTTATATACAATATGATACGTAACGGCCGATATTTAAAATCTGTTTGTTTGTATAGAGGGAGAAGGAGGGAACTTGCCGAGATTAGGGGATTCGAGAAGGGAGGGCTCGAGGTGAGAGTTCCACCAGCAGATGGTGAGCTTGGAACAACCGCCTCCCATTGCGCCGAAGAGAGAGGAGGATCAGAAGATCAAACGCTGCGCCATTAATGCAAAGGTGTCTCTCTATCTCTTCTTTTTTTCTGGTTTTTAAGCTTTTCCGCTTCTTTTTGGCGTTTCAAAGTTTTCATCATCATTCTTCTTTTGCTTGCTTTTTTTTTTTCTCTCTCTCTCTCTGCCACGCCGCAATTCTTAATTCGGTGACTTTCGTTTTAAGCCTCCTTAATTGACGTTGGTCAAATATAACAAGTAATTTTTTTTTTTTTCAATGGATAGAAGAGAATGAGGTAGAAGTACAAAATACAAACTCGGGACACTATATCAATTTTAATTGTGAGAGTATACGAGACAATCAAACTCAATAGCTTGTTAAAAGGTAGAAATAAAGAAATGAAGGCCCCTACACGCAGGCGGAGAGATTCGAGTTGTTGACCTCCTAGTGAGATTCAAGTGGTCTAACCAACTAAGTTAGCCCCAATTAGTTAAATATAACAAGTAATTAAGGGGGATAAATACATCCTTTTAATCAGACCAATTTTTCCATGGTCTTAGCCACCATCACGTGGTGCCCTAACACATTTATCCATGACACATTATGCTGGACCTTATAGAAAATATATATTGAATAAAGGTGGCAGTGCATCAAGACTATGAAATAATTACTCCTTTAATCCACGTTGATGATGGTCAAATATACAAGAAGAAACAATTGGCTCAGTTTGGATACTCGTTATCTTTTGTAGCAGTAGGAATTTTATTACCAGGAATCAAATTCCTAATAATTCGATATCTGAAGTAATTTTGTTTTGACGTTTGGTTATTCAGTAATGCTCTCTAGGAATCATTTATTTTCACTACGCCAATGATTGGAGAGAGATAGAGAGATAAATGATTGGAAATATGGGTTAATGATTAAAGAGAAATAGGGGTAAAAAAATTTAAATTTGTGTCTCAAGACCCAAACCAAACAAGGTTTTAAAGTTTTGAAATCACACCCTCCTTTCCCATACCTGCCATCCAAACACCGCCTGGCAATAAATTACAAGCGGTTGGCAAACCAAGTGAAAAGGCGGCGAAATGAGGATAAGGCAGTTTGAATTGGCGGTCGTTTTCGTCTTGGTTTCGAAGTCAAAATGAGTAATCGATGACGTAGAAAATATGAAAAATTCAACATCTCGAGAGCCGAGTCCCAACATAAATCATCAGACATCAAAGGATGGCCGGTTGTAACCCTCCTCCACTATAGCGATTACTCTTCTACTCCCTCCGTTCCAAAATAATACTCAATTTCTTTTGTCCCAAATTTTTTATCCACTTACATTATTCACAATACTTCAAAATTTTATTTATACTATTTTCAAATGTATAATATTATAGTAGATATGTTTAATATGGGTCTCTCGTTTGATAGTTCTCGATGAATTCTATCAAACAAAGTTTTTAAAATTATAAAAAAATATTATAGATTGAAAGACATGTAATTGAAAATTGACATGCACGCACGTAAATGAATAAAAAATTCATGACAGAGGGATTAGTTCTTTATAGAAAGACGTATAATTTTTCGGATAAAATAAAGTACTTTATATATAATACTACTTGATTGATGTGTACCAAAACATTTACACCTTGTTTGGATGGGTTTTTGAGAACCGGTCTTCAAAACCCAAAACTTGGTAGTTTTCAAAATTGTGCTTTTCTGCTTTTTTTCTGGAAGAGTTTGTTTAGGGCCGATGTGGTAATAGAATACTTACACCTTAAAAAATAAAAATAAGAAAATCCATTGGGAAAACCGAACAAGGGAGGATTTTCAAAACCCGATTTGAAAACCCAAACGAACAAATAGTTTGAGAATGTCTTTTCAGTTCTTATCGTGCTATTCCACTTCGGCACGCGGCACTTAGAAGTTAGAACCAGTCTCTTCCTTAATTATTGGCCTCGTTTACATTAAGCCTATTTATTGGCACCCATCATATAGAAAAAGAAAAAATTCGGAGTAATAGAAGTACTCCCTCCGTCCCAATTTGTTTGTCAATTATTTCATTTTCTGCTACACCTTAAATTGTTTATATCTTTTAATCTATAATATTTTTCACCGTTTTTTAAACTTTGTATAATATAATTAATCGTGAACTATCAAACAAGATCTATATTGCATATATTTGGAGATCAATATTAAAATATTTATAAGCAATCGAAAACTGACACGATTATCAAAAATTGACAAACAAAATGGGACGGAGGGAGTATTATTTAGCGAGATTAATTTATTACTATTTTCTTTCTTACTGTACATGTACGTAATTACTAGTAATCCCAGTTGTTAAATAAATTAAGTTGGGTAAATTTCACTAACACCCATGAGGTTTGCCGTAGTGATAGAGATCCCCTTCACATTTGAGAAAATACCGATAAACTCCCAGTGATTTTAATCTTTACTTTATTGACAATCAACCAACAATTGTTTGACCAAACACATGATGAAATTAACTAAAAGTGGCTTAAATTGACAGATTCACCTTTCTGATAACAAAAAAAACTAATTAAACGGTCTTAATTCTCAAAAAAATTAGACCAAAGAGTAGTAATAAATTTGTCCTTTTCTAACCGAAGAGGTTATTTCACCGACTAAAAAATTAAGGTTTGTTCATAGTTTTTGTCCTTTTTTTATCATAACAACTCTTCCATTGGGTAAAAATAATTCAAAATAAGTGAGAGTTGAAAGCTTTTTGTTACGTATTTTTTCTTATTAGAAAGGGTGGATTTTTATATACAAGTCATTTTTTGTGCTTATTTCATTAGTGTTTGGACTGCTAAATGCCAATTTGGAGTATCAGTGAAATGCGCATAGAAACCAAAGGGGGGTTTATTGTCATTTCTCATATGCGAAGAGGGTATCGGTCATTAGAGAAAACCTCAGGAGGTGCCATTGAAATTAACCCAATTAAGTTTTGTTTTTAACTCAAGTAAATTTTCCTTCTATTTTTAATAAAGTTCCTTAATTTTTTTGTAAAACATAACTGAATATGTATGTTATTGTTCAAGTAGCAAAGAAAGCAATAGTAGACAAAAGAGCTCAGAGAACAGCACAACTAAACGGGAAGATCTGTGATCTATTTGAAAGAGATTATTGCACAAGTATATTGCACATAATGATTGATTATGTAGATATAAATCTCAATTAGCCTTGTGATTTCCTACACTTTGAAAGGAAATTTCAATTGCGCTGAATCCCAACGCATTACCACTGAGATGGTAGCCAGGGCCGGCCCTGAAATTTTCGGGGCCTAAGGCGAACTTGTGAATCTGGGCCTCTTTAAAAAAATAAAAATAAAACTAACCTCAAATTATAGTTACTTGGCGCTGTATATATATATTTTTTTTTTCATGATTCGTTCCGTTGTTTTGAATAAAACTAGTTTTTTGTCATATTATTTTTTGCAACAATAAAAAAAATAACCCTTTGAAAGTGTTAGTTTGTGAGAGGGAAAAAAATATTGGTATGGAGAAGGAAAAGAGAGGCCCAAGAATTGAACCCGGTACCTATTGGATAGAGAAACTAAGCTTTTCTACTAGGTTAGCTAGTTCATTGGTTATATAAGTGATAAATTAAATATATATTCTGTACTTGAATGTACCTATCCGGGGCCCTAATTTTGGGTCAACATTCGGGGGCCTAAGTCAGCCGCCTTACACGGCTTAGCTTAGGGCCGGCCCTGATGGTAGCCTAATTGGCCAAAGTGGGTGGGATAAGATTCCTTTTCCACTATGTGCATGGACCTCCCAAGTTCGAATCTCTCTCATGCCATTGCTGGGACTTGTGTAGAATTGCAGGGAGGGTATTTAGCCAACTAGTCGCCTAGGTGATGCTGTGGTGACCGTCTGTCTTATTCGGTCAGTAGCTACGGCTCAACCGAATATTCTACAACGGGTCAGGAACCCCAATAGTATTCTCGTTTATGGGGGTTGCTACGCTGATCGTCATTTCCCATCCGTTTTCAGTTAAAAATAAATAAATCCCGATGCATTCAAGTCTTTATCCTGGTACATGCATGTTAGATTGGTTTTTGAGAAACTGTGGATCAGTAATGCTTGTACGTAACACTTTTTAAATTTCCTACCGCATATTACCGCATGCATATGTGGCATGACACCTTTGAAAGGTGTAGCCCACT
>JAXBDA010005262.1:0-25195 GCA_036023075.1 Gaultheria prostrata
TGTTAGATTTTAATTATTTTCTTTTGCCCTTCTTTAGTTTAATTTTTGTCCACAAACCAATCACAACTTTTGTTAACTAGGTTAGGGTCTTATTGATTTAAATTTATTTAGTTTTTCTATAAAAAAATTTCACAAGTCCCTGTGGGTTCGACCTCGCTCTCGCCATACTATATTGCAATACGATTCGTGCGCTTGCGAGTACTTTAAAATTTCACAACACATCCCCCCTCTGGATCTTCCCCGGACTCCTCCGCATCCTTCTTCGCTTCCTTCGGATCCTTTTTCGGCTCCTCCGGGTACTCTTCCGGCTCCTCCGGATCCCTCCCGATCCCACTGGTTCTCCCGCTATCTCCATCAAATTTCCCACTGGTTGTCCCTGTGGCTCGGGTTCCACTACCGGCTCAGGTGGGTGCGGAATGAAGAATTCAGGGAAAGGTGCAAGTACTGGAGGGAATGCTTGTGGGTCGAAAATGGGGTGATACGCATGGTCAGGTTCCGGTGCTGGGGCGGGCGCAGGTGGTATATGGTTGCCGTCCATATACACCTCTGGATCCCCCCCGGTCCCACTGGTTCTTCCGCTACCTCCATCGGATTTCCCACTGGTTGTCCCTGTGGCTCGGGTTCCACTACCGGCTCAGATGGAGGCGGAATGAAGAATTCAGGGAAAGGTGGAAGTACTTGAGGGAATGCTTGTGGGTTGAAAATGGGGTAATACGCAGGGTCAGGTTCTGGTGCTGGGGCGGGCGCAGGTGGTATATGGTTGCCGTCCATAGACACATTATTCAGGAGTGCATTATATTGGGCCAGATTTTGGTAAATAATAATAGCTTTTTGGCATCCTAAGAGTTGAGTTCTAAGGCGGTGTAGTCCCAATTGCCATCTCATTATTGTCGTGTTATGACCCTTCTCCTGTTTTACCTTTGCTATCGCCTGATACACCAATCTCGCTCCATCGCTGTCAGTTAATTGCTCATAAACGTGAGGAAATATGGGCTCGACATAATCCGCATGCAATTTGTAACCTCCCCAGTACGTACGAGTCATTACTGTCAACCATTTTCTAAAAAAAATAACAGCAGAAATACAGATGTTAGTTCTAGGAATACAATAGAAAATAATAAATAAGGTTACTAGTTCTAACTCTAAACACAAATACTACCCAGGTTTCCTAATGGGTCCACATTTTCTTCTTATTTTACTCTTAATTCATGCATCAACTAGTAAGGCTGGCCGTGTGCAGGGCCAGCCCTGGGCATAAGTCCACAAGGCTGGCGCTTAGGGCTCCCACTTTTTGGCCCAAAAACCTGGCCACATTCTGAGAAAGTGTTAAATATAATATTGATTTAAACTTCCTTCGATTGATCAACGTAGTTCAGTGGCAGCTACGAGATAAGGAGAGCCCCCGTAGATAGCCGTTACCTCTGTGGTAAGGGTTCGATTCTTGCGCCCCACCCTTTTTTTATTGCTTAAAACTCAAGGACCTTCAAAAGCACACTTTGCCGACACATCATGACTTTCACGCTGTTTATCGTAATTTTTTTCTTGACTTTTACTTGTTTTTTAGAGTAATAAATTATATCTAATTAAATTATGAGTTGAGAGAACAAAAAATAAAAAAAACAATGTCTTGTACTTAGCTCCCTAGGCCTAGTATTCCTTTTCTCTTTTATCCTTATCGTTTAAGTTTTCACTGTTTGTTTAATTTTTGTGGCATATTTCTCATCTTCCAATCAATTTTTTATTGATAATTCACTGGGTTAACGATAAGGAAGGAAAAAGACACAAAAAATAATAATTCTGGTATACCTTTTATATTTTAATACACTTTATACACTTTTCGTGTATTCTAATACACTTTTTTAATCTTAACGACAATCTAGTGGGCTAATTTTACAATTTTCCTTCTGATATTAGTCCCCAATAGAATTTTATAATAGTTAGTCTGCAATTGATTCAGTTAAATAGTTAAAAAGTAGTTCAAATTTGTAAAAAAAATTGATTAATTTTGACTTTATTGTTTCTTTGCTAACGCAATTCATGTTTTTTAGTCTTATTTTTTATTCTCTTATTGAACAAGAATTAACAACTTCATAAATTTTGAAACACACATTGATAACAAATTTTATTCTAAAGGTTCCATTATTTTTTTTGAAGTTCTTAAGAAACTATACAGGGGCCTCTTTTTCAAATTCGCTTAGGGCCCCAATAATCTCAGGGCTGGACCTGACCGTGTGTACCAAAAATCTTGTTCAACACGGATGAAACCGAGCCTTGAATTTTAGCTAATTATTGTGCATGGTAGATTTAAGCAAAGACCAGTGTACGTTTTTCGATAGAGCATCTCTCTCTCTTTTCTAGCTAGGGTGTTCAATTGACAACCCACGGCTTAATGTGGAGCCGCCAGTGTTTTGAATACTTAATTTTCTGAGTTTGTGGCCACAACCTACTGGTGTTTAGGCAAAAAAAGAGATTTCTTTCGTGAATCATTGCTAATTTGAACGGTAACCCATGTAGAATTGCCAAAAATCTGTGGTTAATTTGCATGATATTGGTTTATTTCGAGACTCAGGACCCTTTCTAATAACGTCTTGGTCGATCTTGAGGCATAAGCGTTACTTCTGATAATCAGTTGTGTATTTTTGATAACTCACCTGTCACACAAGCTTATGCCCAACCTCATTTAATTCTTGAGACCAGTATCGCAGTCCACTAACGGAGGCCATTTGGACTTGGGTTTGCAGCTTAATTTTCCAACCACAAAGATGGGGAACTCACACACAAAAGGGACTAATTAAACTATATTGCACACACTATTCTACCAATCTTGAGTTGATTCATCCCCTCTTAGTAATTAAACTAAAGGGCAGAGTCAGAGTTCTCACTAATCAGCATATGTATTCCACGATAGAGCATCTCTCTCTCTCTCTCTCTCTCTCTCTCTCTCTCTCTCTCTCTCGTGTTTTAGAACTAACATACAAATATATCAATACCAGTTTTAAAGAAAGTTTAGCCATTAATTGCTGAGATAGGCAACCGAGATGGCAGTATCATCTTTTTGTTTTAAAGTAAGTTGTATGGCAACAAAATTTGCTCGAAATCCCATCCCCCAATTTTTGTTCTTGCAGAACAACTTTGGACAAAAATTCTATACTAAAAAAAAATTCAGGTTAGCAGTTACGTGATTTTTTAGCAGATAGCCCTTGTAAGTCACACTCCAAATCCCATCTCATATGAATTTCCCCTATCTTCCGCAAGGACCACAACCCTTCTTTCTTAATAACACCATACACAAAAATAAATAAATAAATAATACCTAATTCTAATGAATGAGCAAAATGCGGGATAGAATACCTGTCGAAATCGTTTCGTGACGGAAAAAAGGGAAAATAGATATATATAATACTAGTGACATATATATTTAGGAAAAGATGGTTTAAAAGAAAAGAGGTTCATCTGTTGGGTGATAGCCCTAAATTGAGAAAAGATGCTGATAATTTGTTCATTGTATGCAGCTGTTGCTTTGCGTATTGTCTTAAAACTTACAACTGCATTGCTTGTTATTTTGGAGTATTAGTCTCGGGCCACTCTCGGCCTCAATTTGGATGACGTGAATTTAAGAGGAATGTGAATGTCATTTGGGGTTTTAAATCAATTTTTTAATTTTGTCAATTTCTCTCTATCCAAAATATGATTTCTAAAATAAATTTTGTTTTCGTCATTCGTCGTAGGTCGATATTTCCTGTGTGTGTGGATTTTATAGCTGTTAGTCAAATTATTTCATTTATTATTATTTTTTCAATGGTATTTTTTTCCTTTAAAGAGTCGGCTCTGTTTGGAGAGCACAAGAAGCCCCTGGTCCCATGAATATTGAATGTTACTAATTGGCTATTTAAGTGGGCCCGAGTCTCTGAATTGCACCATCAATCGTGCTCTTGAACTCCTCGCTGCTCAACCCATTCATGTAGTTAAAAAAATGCAATTTCCCTCTCTTGATCATCGTCGGAGAAGTCTCCAATCTCTGTTCATCGATAGTGCCCGTGTCAGTCGTGATAATAGGCTGGCGTTTTGGCCAGGAAAAATGGAGGATGACAATGATGATTGCGGTATGTATGAAAGGGGGAAGAATACGCAACGACCACAAGAAGAAGAAGGCGAGAGCGACTAGGAGGATCTCCATTAATGGCCGCACTGTGTGGACGTGGTGCTGTTTTTGCAAATGAGACTTGAAAATGAATAGATTGGACTATTTTGTGTCTGTCCTACTTCCGTGTCGTGCCCGTGCCGTGCCAGACTAAGACCGTGTTGTGTCCGTGCCGTGTCTAACTAAGTCTGTGTCGTGCTAGGCCAGACCAATGCCCTGTGCCCGTGCCTGCTTAGACCGTGCCGTGCCTAACTTTTACCGTGCTCGTGCCCATGCCCGTGCCCGTGCCGGGTTTAATCGTGCCATTTATGATATTTCTTCCACATAAGTTGGAGAGGGAGAGGGAGAGAGAGAGAAAGAGTAATAAGCAGAGAATATCAGTGATAAGCAGAGTCTCAGAGATATCACGTTATTTCTTAGTCGGTTCAGTACATTACTTTGCTGCCCCTTAGATTTTCCCATATGCTTTAAGCCTTATAAGCCTTACAGTACCTCTCGTTACGCTTGTGCATGACCTAGTCGGTTCTTCTTGAGCCTTATACCTCTTTCTTTTCCGTCCTCTCATCTAATTCCCTTGCCTCTTCTTGTTTTTCTTCTTCAACATCTTCAAATCCATTGTTGTATATCTTCAAATCCATTGTGGTTCCATGGCGGCCTCGTCTCAGAAATGGCAAGAAACCAGCAGCTCGAATGCGGGTGGAGTTGAATTAGGGAGCACCGGACGCGCCGCCGCGCCGAAGAAATGTGGGATGGTGGTGGGGATGGAGGACTCGGACTTTTGGGAGAAGGAGGACTTTTGGTAGCAGTTACTGTCGGACTTGGTCGCGGCGTTGCCTGGCCAAGAGCAATCTGACTACCCCTCGAGCATGGAAGATGTGGAGGACCCATCAATGGGTCTAAACGTGCCCGTGCCCGCTTAAACTTTGCCGTGCCATTTTCGTTTCGTGCCCTTGACACTTCCGTGTCATGCCCGTGCCCTTGACACTTCCGTGTCATGCCCGTGCCGTGCCAAACTGAGACCGTGTCGTGCCTAACTAAGTCCGTGTCGTGCCGTATCATGCTAGGCCAGGCCAACTATCGTGTCGTGCCCGGTTTAGATCGTGTCGTGTCGTGTCAGGCCAACTACCGTGCCGTGCCCAACTTTTATCGTGTCCAAACCGTGCCCATGCCGGGTTTAATCGTGCCGTGCACTCTCATGATCATCGTCGTAAGAAGTCTCTGACCTCTGTTCATCGATAGTGCCTGTGTCTGTCGGGATAATAGGCTGGCGTTGGTTAGAGTAGTGGACTATCTGGAGAGTTTTGTGTATATTTAAAAGAACACCATTTTGCGTGATATACCACCGGATTTGTTATAAATGGTAGATGCCACCAGCCACTGAATTGCATAGTGATACGAATTGCCGATTTCAAGTTACTTAGAAATTAATTAGTTCAACAAGAAAAACTTAGAAATTAATTAGTTCAATAAGAAAAAAAAAAAAAAACAGAGAGAAAATTGTTCTCCCTCTGTCACAAATTATCCGACCATGAAAATTTGGTTGTGCAATTTTATGATAAAAAAAAATATAGTACACTTTTGTTTATTATTTATTATTATTTTTGTACCAAATTAAATTAATTAATAAGTTTTTTATTTTGGTGTAAAAAGATTTCAAATATCAGAAATGGTCAAATTGTAGTACTACTGTCTTCGGTTCTGTTCAAAAAAAAAAATAGTATTATCTTTTTGTCTTTTAAAGTAAACTTACTATCTGATAAAATTTAAAACAAAACTTGTACTCCCTTCACTTAAAAAAGAAAGAAAGTAAAATTGCAAGCAAGGACGGACCGCGGGCGTATGATCTGTAAGTTTACTTCAAAAGACAAAAAGATCCATAACGTTGACATCTACTCTTTCGATTACAAGCAAGGACAGACCGCGGGCGTATGATCCCCGGCCACCAATTAACCCCACGGTTTTATTTTTCTAGTAGAATAATAACACGTCGTCCAAAAATAAGTATTTTGGAAAATAATTTTTTTTCATTTTTTTTTCACATTTCAAAAGTACTGATTAAAATATTTTAGTGTGGTGGAAAGAAATAAAAAATTTATTTTGATTAATTTATTTTTTGTGGTTAAAATTATACAATCGCCCTTGAAATGGCAAATAAAATTTCCTAAAAAAGTAGTCACTTTTAAAAAGACAGTCTTTTATTTTTTTACTTTTTGTTCAAAAATATTTAAGAACATGACCTTGTTCGTTTAGGATTTCAAGACGGCCGGTTTTCTCCATTATTCTTCAATTATTATTCACATTTCTCTCTAATCATTACCCATTTTTTAATTATTATTCTTATTTTTCTCTCTTTATCTCTCTTCAATCGTTGCCCCTTATTTTTAATTATTACCCATATTTATCCCTCTAATCATTACCCCAAAACCAAAACCAAACCCAAAAACCAAACCAAACAAGATCAACCAACTTAAATCATGTAGACCAACAAAAAAAAAAAAGGGAGCGAGGGGGGGGGGGGGGGGGGTTTCGATTCTTGTAAGCACCCATCCCCTCCCCAAATCCCCTAGAATAGAGTAGATTAGAATTATTGAATGACAAAAAAAAAACCTACTCCAACAATAGGCATAAGAAATCTTTTTTTGGAAGGGTCTTGCTAACGGGCGTAACATTGCGCCCGTGAAGGGTATACAAAAATATACTTATTGGGTCTCACTTATACTATAAAGTACATTTTTAAAGTACAAGTGAGACTCATAAGTGTACCTTTTTATATCCTTAATGAGTGCAATATTGCACCTGTTAGCATTTCCCTTTTTTTAAACAGTGAAACCTCCAAGTTTCTACTTAAGTGAACCGAAACTAGTCTTCTTGCATAAAAAAAGTCTACATTAAGAAAAGAAAGTAATAACAACGTTAGGCACCAACAAGCATCCTTTTTGCTCTGAAAAGTCGAGTTTCTTTAGCCTTATGATGACTCTGCTGAGAAAGAAGCGGAGCTTTTAAAATGACCTTTTGATGTTTTCTCTGGCTTACGTTAGGTGATTTTTTTTTTTTTGGACTTAGGGGGTGTAACGCTTACTTGGTTTTGTTTTTTTATGTGAGAGATCGAAAAATGTGTTGGTTTTTTGTGATTTTTTATGTGATGTATTGTGAGGGGATGACCTGTCTCGAAAAATATAAAAAACTGACTTTTGGATTTTTGAGTTCAGACAATTGGGCTAGAGTCCTAATTGGCTTTTGCTCCACTCTTCTTATTTTAAATGAGCTCAATCCATTAATATAAAAATATTAATTCGAGAAGTCCAATAGTGGACAAAAAAATCTTTCTCGTGCGCCTCGACGCGTAACTGGTGCTTGTGGGCCACGTGGTTATGTACTATATCCGGCTCGCGCTCTTTTTGTCTCGTCCACTTTCCTATCTCTCTTTATGGTGCCAATAAAGTAGTACTCCCTCCGTCCCATATTTGTTGTCCACTTTCACTATTCACCACACCTCAAAAAATTAGTTATACTTTCAAATGTATAATGTTATATATATTCAATATAGATCTCGTTTGATAGTTCTCGATGAGTACCATTAAACAAAGTTTTTAAAATTGTAAAAAATATTATAAATTAAAAGATATAAGTAATTGAAAAATGACACGCATACCTGTAACTGAATAAGAAATTCGGGACGGAGGGAGTAGTAGTAGGCAAGTAGCAGTTCAAAATACATAGTAGTACTAGTACAACCCACTATCAACAGTGCTGGTAACGCAGGAAATTGGAATGATGATGTTCTTTTTTCTTTTCCTTTTTTTTGTCTTTATCCATTTTAGTAAAGTTGTCAGGTTAAAATTTCTTAACAAAGCATCATTAATTTTACTCTCTTTGTCCCAAATTTTTTATCCGGTCCACAATACGGGAATTTAAAATAAAACTCCATCCGTCCGGATTTGTTAGAATGTTAGTCCGTTTTGGGGATTCCAACTTTTTTTCTATTACCTTTTATTTTGTTCATTACCTTTTGAATTTATTCATTTTCTCATACTTTATACTTTGACTTTTGAAAATAGACAAACATTTTGAGACTTGAAAAAATATATTTGTGGACAAACAAATCCAGACGGGGGAGTAAGTCTTTTAAAATAAATTTTCAAACTTTTTTGCACAAAACAATAAGACCTTTAAAATAAAATTTTCAATAACTTTTTTCATAAATTAAAAGTACTTGTTGATATCTAGTAGTAACTAGTTAAAAAAAATTGAATTTTTCTTGAAAGTTTTGTATTATTTTTAAGTCCTTGTATTGCGGACCAGACAAAATTTTTGGGACAGAGTGAGTACACTTTTATCATCTCAAACAATCTGTCATTTTATTTGTTAAAAATGGTGAAAATGGTTCAAACATTTTCTCTCTCTTCATATAGCAATGTAAGGGCTCTGATGATACAGTGTATATATCCTTACATATTTGGTAATTTATTGCTATTATTGGTATGAAGCAGAGGCCACATTGCAACAGACTACTATATATGTCTGCTTTGCCGGCATGATGTAGAGTACAGATCTTCACATATTTGGTAATCTGTTGTTGTTATTAGCATGTAGAGGCCAGATTGTAACAAACTACTATATATGTCTGCTTTGCAGGCATGATATATAGTACAAATTTACACATTTTTGGTAATCTATTTCTATTATTGACATGAAATAGCGGCCAGATTGCAATAGACTACCATATATGTCTGCTTTGCTGGCATAATATCTACACATATTTGGTAATCTGTTTCTGTTATTGCCATGAAATAGAGGGCAGATTGCAACAGACTACCATATATGTCTGCTTTGCTGGCATAATATCTACACATATTTGGTAATCTGTTTCTGTTATTGTCATGAAACAGAGGCCAGATTGCAACAAACTATCATATATGGCTGCTTTGCTGCCATAATATCTACACATCTTTGGTAATCTGTTTCTGTTATTGGGGTGAAACAGAGGCCAGATTGCAATAGACTATCATATATGTCTGCTTTGCTGCCATAATATCTACACATCTTTGGTAATCTGTTTCTGTTATTAGCGTGAAACAAAGCCCAGATTGCAACAGACTATCATATATGTCTGCTTTGCTGACATAATATGTACACATCTTTGGTAATGTATTTTTGTTATTTAGGCTTGCATTTTGCTCTTAAAACTAGATATGTCTTATCTATTCTTTTTTTTTTTACAAATAATTTTGTTTACAAATTGATACTGTGTTTTGTAAAACAAATCAATGTATTACAAAAGTAAATCAAGAGAACATAATATTTTCTATTTCTCAAAACCAAAAGAAAAAAAAAACATTATCTCTACAATTTTATCACGTTTTTAATTTTGAAAGGAGAAATATTTAGAATTTAGGCTTGCATTTTGCACGTAAAACTAGACATGAATCCCCCTTTTTATGGAATATAATATCCTTCCACCCACTTGTGCCTTCCAACAACTGTATAAAGTTTTGGGACATAGGGGTTGCTCCTACCTAAGGTCTCAAATTCGATTTCTCTCACCAACAATTTCTTGGAACAACTGGAGTTATGCTCGGTTGTTACCTCCAAGGCACTCGAAATTTATCGAGATGCGCTCATTCTTGTCCGGACATCCGGTAAAAAAAAAAAAAAACTATATAAAACTCTACATGCATAATGCACACGCTCCCATGTCATCCTATTCCACTGTAATTGAAATTCGCAAATGTTCGCTGTCCATAGCAACATCCACTTGGCATTTATTGCTCTCGGTTGTAAACAAAATAGTGCATTCAATTAAGCACAAAAATATAGCATTATTAAGAAGAAGACACGAGACCACGAAGCAACATCGATCGAACTGAAGAAGAGATCAAGATCGAGCGGTCGGTTTGGAAATCAGGAAGATCATCAAGTTGCGACCCACTGAATCATTACCTCTTCGGCCTTTCCAACGCACGCTCCTCCTGACAACCCCTTCGAACGAGGCCCAAGTTCCATCGCTTGCCGCCAATTTGCAACAATAGAGAAAGATGGGCAGAGAAAGAGAGAGGGTGGCGTGCTGGAGGAGGGTATTTTTGTCACCTTATGTCCAATTTGTCCTGTTGGAAGTACGGAAAATTTTAATGTGCTTATTGCAGTAAAGACCCTCATACTATGTCCTCCTCGAAAGGTGACCCTTGGAGTTAGTGGAATGAGGCCAAATAAAGAAGAAGTAGCTCTCCTTTCTCCATCTCTAGTGCTTTTGGGTTGAGATCCATTCTCCCCCTCATTTTGTGATGCACATAACCATTCTCGAGGCCTGGCTTCCACAGGGCCGCCTCATAAGTTTTGGAGGCTGGAAGCGAACCCCTTAAACGAGGCCTCCCTATATGTTTTATAGAAAAGTTGATCGACAAATGGTGCCATACAAAAAACACCATTATAAAACTTCACCATTACAAAAGTGTACATATAGTTATCCCAACAACGTGCAACCATTGCAATATCTCAAAATCCATCACTTGAGCCTCTAAATTTTTTTTATTGGATCTTTTTGGGCCTTTAAATTTCAATTAGACCTATTTTTTTTTTTGTAGACGAAGCTTAGAGTAAAAATATTTGGGCATAATATATAGATGTATATATATATATACAATAAATATCCAGTAAGGGATCCCTTATATAGCTTATGTGCGATTTTTTTTGTTCGAGATCAAATTTCGATGATCCGAACCGTTAGATGTGTTTAAAACATGTTTTTAAGGTCCAACGCGGGTATTGAAAATTTTGGGGCTCTCGAATTTAGCATTTTTTGGAGGCCCAAAGTCCGTGCTTCCCTTGCCTCCCCTATTAGTCGGCCCTGGGCTTCCATTGGCTTCCGTTGGAAGTGTGGCGGCAGCAGCAGCAGCGGAGCAACGTGCGGCGGCGACATGTAAGACTCTAGCGGCGGTGGAAGTTGGATGCAGATTTTGCTTCTCTTGAAACTGGTCTTGAATGGCTTTGGGTTGATTGTTGTGTTGATGTTCTTCGATTTTGGTTGTATATTGTATTTCGTTATTTGCTTTCCGATGTGCCAAAAAAAAGAAATGATAGTAAGGAAGGGATGAAACAGATTTCACTCATCTCGTCTTCCATCATCACACATGCAACCCTTTTCATTTTCTCACTTTCTAATAAGTACTATCTCAATTCCAACAAAATTTTCTAGCACCTGCGACCTAACTGGGCAGGTCAAACCTGAGCTTTCAAAGAAGGTTGAACCCCGAACTGAAGCGAGGATTTCACTAATCTCATCTCTGATCTTCACCTGTACAACCCTTTTCATTTTCGCCTAGCTTTTTCTGAACAATACTACCGCACCCCTAGCCAGATTGTTTGGCCTTGTGACCTAATCGAACTGGTTGAACCCCGAATCTTGAGCTAACGTGATCCAAGTCAAATCAGGCTTTCACAACAAGAGAACCGTATCCATAAAATTACCTATGCAAAATGTAAACATGATATTTAATTATTTATATATGTGAATATATTAATCCATGTACGAATAAATTGACAACTTACCCAAAAAAATATTCGAATTATGCAAAATGACGGTTCATGGAAATCTCATTTTAACAATAAGATTTTATGGGACGTGCTAAAATAGGAATTCACATATTTCTCATAATTTTTTTTGGAAAACTAGCCCTCAACGACTTCATTGCCTAAAGCGGGTCCAACGTAAGACCCGACATCTTGACCAAATTGATTAAGTCTTGCACTAAAGTCAATTTCTTTCGATTTAACTCCATAATCTTATTGGTTCGTGGTTTAGGCCCATCCATACTATTATACTGAAAGAGGGACAATGAAAGACACCCGTAAGGTGTTTGATGGAATGCGCCAGAGAAATTGTATGCTTGGAAGGCGTGTTCAAGAGATAAGAGGTGGAGGGAGAGACGAACCCAGGGGTGATGAGCACGGGCGACCGCCCGACGAAGTTTCAAATTTTTCTTCAAACTGTAGCTGATTTTTTTCAGGAACTTTAAATTGACTATGACTTTGCCTGCTCAAATTAATTTGAATTATCCATCACCCACCCTACTTAATGTTATCTTTGGTAATATTATATTTTTTGTAATAAAGTACTATTTTGCTTCTTAAAATGGATGGAGATGTCTAACCCGCGTTTCAAATTTGATTTTGGCAGTTTACGCCATATGTGGGTGGTTGACATGGGCCAAGAGGTTTTTGGAAAAAATGGAGGTGAAGAAGGACAAGGTTTCTTGGAATTCAATTTGGAGTAACCTGGTATAATTCGATGGTGAGATACAAGAAGCACGGCGGCATTGAACCCAGTTTGGTTACTAGGAACATATTGATAATAATTTATAATGTTGGTGCGAAATCGACAATCGTAAGTTAATGGAGTGGTGAAAATATCAGACGGCTGGATGTAGGTCAATAAAGCTGAATGTGTTGTCATGTTCATGAGCTGAGGTGAGATGTTTTTCTTTTTTAGTGGGAGGAGCTGAGTTGTCTGCATACTTCACATTTAAACTCTTCTTTGTCTTTATATTCGAGAACATTCTTTATTTCTTTATCATCATAGAGCATATATGCATGGAATTCTTACTGGAAAGAAAAAGGGTACTTGCATGGAGATATTCTTGTTTTCTGGATCCAATTCTCTTCCTTTCAATCCATACCCTCCATAGTGGAACCCCGAATTTGCTTCTGGAAACTGTTTTCAGGAGATAGAACCATTCACGCACGTTTCTTCTCGTTGATAAATTCTTCGTTTATGTTCCCTAGCAACTTGATACATTAGCACCGATCAATCTCCGCACGTTGATTCTGCACCTCTCTCTTTCTTCGACCACTATTCAGACAAGGTGATACCAGGTTTGCGGCTAAATAATCACTTGCTCACTATACGTATCCTATTTGGTTATTTGACCAACTGCTGAACATCTAACGCGGGTTCTACCACACAGAGTATGGAGGACTATGGAAAGTTCACCATGTCAGTTGGGCCTTGGGGTGGTCCAGATGGAGCTCGTTGGGACGATGGGGTTTACTCAGGAGTAAGGCAACTGGTGGTTTCTCATGGAGCTGGAATTGATTCCATTCGGATTGAGTATGATGATAAAGGGATCTCAGTGTGGTCAGACAAGCATGGTGGCAGTGGAGGCCTTAAAACTGACAAGGTAAGTTTACTATGCCCTTTCAAGACTTGCTCTTTCTTTTTCTTTTTTCTATTTTTCTTTTTAGTTGTGTTCCTCCCAATAATTTAACTAATAGTAGCTTCAACATGATTAGTGTTGAGTTTGTATTAACGTCTGATTTTTAGTATTTATTCAAAAAACTTTGCCTAAGATGGATTCCATTTCATGATCGGCATCTTTTAGGTCAAGCTAGAGTACCCAGATGAGTTTCTTACTTCAATTCATGGACACTATGGTAGCATAAACGAATGGGGGCCAGTTTTTGTCCGGTCGCTTACTTTTGAAAGTAACAAAAGAACATACGGACCATATGGTATTGAACATGGGACATATTTCTCATTTCCAACGATTGGGGGCAAGATTGTCGGATTCCATGGCAACTGTGGTTGGTATCTAGACGCAATTGGAGCTTATCTTGAGTCTATGGGCCATAAACCAAACCCATCAAAGTCTTTGGTCCAGTCTCATTACTTTGCTAACGGGACTGAGAAATATAGTTACTCCGTAGTACAAGGAAGTCTTGGCAACAGCTACGATATAGTTCTTGCTTTTAGACAGAAGAACACATACAGCTCTCATTCACCAACTGATCTCTCAAGGCAGACTTCTAGTTCACGAGAGTTCAGCGATACAGAATCAAAGGTAATGGAGTAATTTTTTACAACAATTTTTTTCTGTTGCAAAATATGTGTTGATAAAATAGTCCCATTTCAGATGTTTAGTCTACCTAACTGTATTGAGAGATTCCCTCCAAAAGCTGAAAAACGCGTTGCATCATATGGAGCCTGGGGGGGTACTGGTGACGCTGAGTTCGACAATGGAGTCTATAGAGAATCAAAGGTAATAATTGTTTATAACAATTTTGTTGTTGTTGTTGTTCTATTTCATTTAAAGCTCTGCTGATAAAATAGTCCCATTACAGATGTTAAGTCTACCTAACAATATTGAGAGATTCCCTCCAAAAGCTGAAAAAAGCTTTGCATCATATGGAGCCTGGGGGGGTACTGGTGGTACTGACTTCGATGATGGAGTCTATACAGGTGTTAGACAGGTTCATGTATCGCGTAACGTGGGTATTGTTTCGATTAGAGTTTTGTATGACAAAAATGGTGAGGTGGTTTGGGGAAACAAAAACGGAGGGACTGGTGGATTTAAATCTGATAAGGTAAATCAAGCCCTCTTTCTCCTTTAATAATTTATCAATAGAACTCCTTTACCTGATTTGGATTGTTGAAGTGTGATTCTTTTTCTTTTCCTTTACTGCAGATAATCTTTGATTATCCCTTCGAAATCTTGACACATATAACAGGCTTCTATGGACCTACCATGATTATGGGACCAGTTGTGATTAAGTCTCTCACTTTCCATACAACCAAGACGAAATACGGACCATTTGGGGAAGAACAAGGTCAGCAATTTACCACCTACTTGAAAGAAGGGAATATTGTTGGATTCCATGGGAGGAAAGGCATGTTTCTTGATGCCATTGGTGTTCATGTGTTAGAAGGGAAAGTAACACCACCAACACGCCCGCCATCCAATTCGTTCAATCGGGGTGAATTAGTGACTATGCCAATTCGCCCTCCGTTCAATTCCTCAAGTCAAGATGAAGCGTCTGTTACAGAGGTTGAAAAGCCACACTGGACAAATAAACTAGCACTAGCTAGGCGAGGACCAACCGATGAGGTAATACTGCATGTGAAATCTGCTAAATGCATAAAGTGTTCACGTCGACACTCAAATAAGGGTATCGAATCTGAATGTTTATTTGGACATTACCCTAATAAGCATGTTTTGTAGTTCGAATTTTCCATGAAATATGCATTTAACTCCTCATTTGACTTCAGATCATTTAATTTTCTCAGGTAGCAAACAGAGTAGTGAAAGAACCTGCTCTGTGTGAGACAGGACCATGGGGCGGCGATGGAGGGAGGCCATGGGATGATGGAGTTTTCTCAGGGATCAAGCAAATATACTTGACGAGAAAGGAAGCCATTTGCTCGATACAAATCGAATATGATCGAAACGGGCAATCTGTTTGGTCAATAAAACACGGAGGTGATGGTGGCGGTACTCCAATTGTGGTAATCATTTTGATTAATCTTTTTTCTGATCGCCGTCCATAAACAATCATTCTTAGTTTCTCGTACGCTAAACAAATTCTTTTGTTCTTAGATAAAGTTGGATCATCCCCATGAAATGCTTACTTGCATAAGTGGATTTTATGGTCCCATCAATGGAGACTATGGAGCAAAAGTTGTGAAGTCTTTGACATTTACTACAAGTAGAAGGAAATGTGGCCCTTACGGCGAGGAGATGGGAACATTTTTCACTTCTATCACGACGGAGGGAAAGGTGGTCGGCTTCCATGGGAGGAGTGGCATGTACTTGAATGCCATTGGAGTCCACATGCAACACTGGTTAGGTAATGACAAGCCATCGAAGTCGTCTTCCCTCATGAAAATTTTCCGTTGATCGACATTTCAGCTGAAATAAGAAGACATGTTTGTATTCAGGAACCACAGACATATCTTATTGAGTTTGTATTGACTCCAACTCAAACTCAAGTCATCTATGCAAGTTTACTAAATGAGTAACCATTTTGTAATTCCATTTTATTTTTGTGCACTGCTGTATCATTGGATATTTACTTTTAGTTCCTTTATTTTTTTGATCGGCAAAAAGAATAAATAGATCAAAAGAGAGGATACAAGGATGCTAAAATGCTAAACTGGAAAGGGCTAAATGGCCAACATGCTGAACCAAAAAACCCCGACCAAAAACAAAGTGAGAAAGCAAAAGAAAACAAAAGATACAACAGGAAGAGAGTTGATAGGAAATCAACACAAAGCCGAAGTACTCAAAGCCCTAAATATAAACACCATCTCCACAAAGAGCAGTTTGAAAAGGCTCACAAGGATTCCCACAAGGATTCAATAAGGGAAGATAGCCTGAAATGAACATCACTGAAAACATAATTTCTAGAACCCGGGAAAGCTCTAAACCAGCAAGCAATACGATACTTACTTTTAGTTCTTACTGCGTTGGTGTTAAGCGTAGTATCCAAAAGTGTACTATAGATAGGAAGAAAATTGGGGGGAGTGCAAGGGCCAAAAACCCCCTTCACCCCCTTGTGTCCGCCTCTGGGTGGGACTTTTGGAGGAGATAAAGGTGTACTTAGTGGAGGTCTTTTTTTTTTGAAGGATTCTGATTCTGTTTCTTCAAAATTTCTACACCATGGTGGAACTAGAATCAGCTTCTTCTCTACTCACAGTCATAAAAGTCCTTTTCAACGTAAAAGTATTCACACGAAAAAGATTGGATATTGGTAGCCATATGATCCGATCACATTTTTCTCGATGACAAATCCAATTTCAAGAATATACAGTCCGTACTTTAAAGAAAGGCGATTTGATTAGGCAACTATTGGTATATGGTCACATATTTTTAGTACGTAAGCTAGTTAGATTACACACTCTATCCACTTGAACCTGCAACCTCATTCTTGGAAAGCAATAGCATGGGATAGACCACTTGGATTTAGACTAGAGTATATGGATAATCCTATTATAGCTGATCGTACATGATCACCAATTTAAATCAAGATTAGGGATGACAACAGGTTGGTTCGGCCTGAGTTTTTTACAAGCCAAATTGAACCCCGAAATTCGAAAGCACTACTTTACCACATTCAAAGCACACGGGTTTCTGGAGTATAACGAATCATACTCTACGGCGACTGGTTTTGTTTTTCTCCCGACCTTGGTTGGGCATGTATATATAGACATGGTACAAATATATGTGAGGTTTATAAATATATCTATGAGGACATTTTTTATACACTGAGGTTTGGGTTTCGGTGCGGATATTGTATGAAATCGACTCTAAACGGAATTCCGTGGGTTTCAAGTTAAAAAAGGAAACCATACCCTTCAAAATTCGGGTAAAAACCACCCCGATAAATTCGAGTTGATTCTAGTATCTATCGGTTTCGAGTGAAATTGCCGTCCCTAATCAAGATGAGACGGAGGTTAGCCAGAAGCCCCCATACCTGGCAGAAATTCAAATTCTGAACTTGAGAGAAGCCTACGTCCCAGCCCACAGGACCTGTGAGCCCAATATTCAACGGGATTGGACTTGCTTGGTTGGATTGATAATCCATATCTGTCGTCGAAACAGGGTCAATATAGTAGGCTAGTTGCGAAAGACCGAAAGTTATGGAGTACCTTGTTGTCCCATACATTTTTTTTTGTCGTTCGTCATTCCTAATCGATTACATGAGGGGGGATTGAGATTCGACCCCGAAATGCAGTGTGGGATGTCCAAGAACTCTACCGCATGAGCTAGACACTTGCGTTGTCTCATGCATTAACTTGCCAGAAATGATACACACACCCCTAAATACCAAAAATACTTCTTGTGTATTTATATATGCACTTGTGACTTGTGTGTGGTACTAGAACGGTTGATGCAAAGCTCAGGTGACTGGACAACTCATATTTGTGGAGCCTGTTTCCCTTGTTAGTCGTTTTGTTCTTTTTTGTTGAAAAAATATAACAAATCAACAAAAGTATTCCACTGCCCCTTGCCTTATGTTTTTTTAGCATTACAGACACTGAGACACAATTGAAATAAAAAAATGAAATAAAAATTATTTCAAGAACGTATTAATTTGCCGGAGGATATGTAAAAAGAGGGATAGAACTTTTTGGTACAAGTAAAAAGAGGGATAGATAGGTAAAAAGATTTGATCCCTCCTAACAAATATGGAGTAAGTTTTTCTTCTTAAGAGCCTTTTTTTTTGTGGGTAAGTACCTTAATTACCTTATTGTTTGTACCAACTTTCAAATATTTAAAACATAAGCGTGTTTAGGAATTTGACGCCACTTGTCGTATTGCAGAGGTGTTTTTCTGCTTCTCACAAAAACACCTCCTACAATACGATGTAGTATTGATTGATGTGTGTGTGTGTGTGTGTGTGTGTGTGAGAGAGAGAGAGAGAGAGAGAGAGAGAGAGAGAGAGAGAGAGAGAGAGAGAGAGAGAGAGAGAGAGAGGAAGCCAAGAGATCAATAAAAAAAAATATCAACCTTCTTATGCCGTGTCACTCTATTAATTGTCTAATTGTGTTTCGACGAATGGTATTGCATTAATATTAGAGCGCCCATAGCCAATTGAATCCATCATTATTGTACCCTTTTCTAAAGATGACGATCCTGCATTAGTATAAGGACAAAGAAAATCAAACTCTTAGAAATTAGAAAAATTATCACATAAGATACTTTAAAAAAAGGGAAAAGAAAAGAGAGAAACCACACGCAAAAAGAGAAATAAAAAACAATGTGCTAGTTCTAATTGTGGTATGATTTGACATGACTGATACATCATGCAAGTGTAATTACGGTATATCATATATTTCCTTCGAAAATGAAGAAATTAATAAAGAATTCATAGGTTCTAATTAAGAATACTTTTTTCAAATCATTTCCTACTTATAAGCACCCATTAAGAAAGATGGAGATATATGGAGATAGTAAAGATGATTGGTTTCATTATGGTAAATAAGAAGATTTTAAGGAATAACAAAATCTAACATTTTGAAATTCAAAAAAAGATTGAGGGAATGTGAGAAAATTATGTCACATGCTTCACTCAAAATCCTATATGACAAACCAATCAATTTGTGCCACTTGTTGCCCTCACGTCGCTCCTCACGAAAACCCATCCTGCAATAAGAAGGATTTGGAAAACTTATATTGATTGATGCACGCGTAAAGCGCTCTCTTAAGAGAAGATATGTCCTCGCTTGCACCAAGTTGTGTGACATCCCACTCCAAAGATATAACAATCATCCACGGAAGTTTTGTGTGCAGCTAAAACTTTCCACACGAATCAAGAATCGCCCGTATGCTCAAAATTATAAAACCTATATCTCAATGAATCTCGATATATATGTTTGTTACATATAACTCATAGATTTGATAAAAAAATATTTTCTACACAAACACTCTTGTTTATCTTGTGGACTAGCCACCTTTATATACACAAACTAACCTCCTATGCAATTAACCATTGCATATAATAGGCTCTTAAATACACAAAAAAATATTTGGGAGTTACTAATATTAATAGTCAATAACAACCAATTTAATTAGCTAATATAATTAGACACAATAAATTGGTTTAAAGCTTTTTCCAACAGCCGATACCTTGGACTTAAATTTTTGGACGAACGATATAATCTCGAGCTGTACAAATAAATGATCTGAACTACTAATGCATGGGGCCCAAGGTGAATTAATTCTATTTTTACTAACAACGCATGCGTGTTGTGACCCAAGTCACATCAGACAATCATTTCTGGGTAGCGGATTCGCTGTCCCAAATTTCGTATCTCGTGTATCTAAAACGTCTATCCGAGCAATTGAGGGCTAAGATTCCATCTCCCTCCAAACAAATCTGAGCCATCCATGATCATCTGCGAATCCGAGCCCTCAATTGCTCAGATGGACGACTCGGATGGGCGGGACAGGGAGTTGGGACAGGGTTTTTCGGGACAGCAGATCCGCTGTCCCATTTTGGTAGCGGATCCGTTGTCCCAAATTTCGTGTCCCCTGCGTCTAAGCCGTTCATCCGAGCAATTGAGGGCTCAGATTCCATCTCCCTCCAAACAAATTTGAGCCATCCATGATCATCTGCGAATCCGAGCTCTCAATTGCTCAGATGGACGGCTCGGATGGACGGGACATGGAGTTGGGATAAGGTTTTCGGGACAGCAGATCCGATGTCCCAAACTCCGTGTTCCATGCATCTAAGCCATTCATCCGAGAAATTGAGGGCTCGGATTCCATTTCCCTCCAAACAAATCTGAGCCATCCATGATCATCTGCGAATCCAAGCCCTCAATATGCATGACTCGGATGGATGGAACAGGGAGTTGGGACAGGATTTTAGGAACAGCAGATCCGCTGTCCCATTTCTGCTAATTCGATGACAAGTGATCTCTCTTCTTTGAGACTAAACTAGCTTTAAAATGCCAAGAATGAAAAAATCAACAGAAGGATTTCAAATTTTGGAATTCAATACAAAATGTGGTCCAGGAAATAAAAAATTAGGTACCATGATATCTTGGCAATTAACTTACTAAAGCGACAACACACAATGTTAAATAGATTAAGGCCGGGGGAAACCTAGCTAGGTACGTACGTATATGGGTTGGTGAGCCAAAATCCCTAGCTATCAACAACCCTAAATGTACCAAACAAAATTTATTTGCTGATTTTCAGAAGATCACGCCTACATTTTGTGGGAAATGCTATCGTACACCCCCTATATGGCGTAACGGTTATGCCTCTTAGTGGTTCTAGGTTATGTTGTTTAGGGGTTAAGGGTGCATATGGTACACACCCTTTATAGGTCAACGTAGGCCAATGCCTATCGGGGCGTAACTAGTTATGCCTCTTAATTAGTGGTTCTATCATAACTAGTTATGCCTCTGAGTGGTTTGGTAGCCGATGCATACCGTATGTACCCAAAAAGGGGATGTGTACCGTAGCATTCCCCACATTTTGTATGTAACCTCTTGATTTTCAAGCACTAAAAAAGAATCCCAAGTTATTTATTAGAAGATTCGTAGCATGGATTAGTTGAATATAGAGCAAAATGACAAATGAATTATAGGTTCCCTATAAGTTAAACTAAATCTTTAGAAGGCTATCTCAGAAAGATCTTCATTAAATTGCATCACATGTACTATTATCCTAATTCTGATTATAGTAGTATATATTATGTTCCTTCAACTTTTCACCCCCTGCAATAAGGCTTATCGTTATTATTGATGAAAGAGACCAAAAAGAAAAGAAAATATGACATTAAGGTATTTTTGGTACACGTCCCACGTTTTGAGGAGGTTTAATTTGGAGTAATAAATAGAGAGAGATCTGAGTAATAAGTGGAGTGAACATATTGGAAACCATGCTGAGAGGGAGGGGTGGTGGTTCAAAATGGAAATTGATTTGTGCACTCTTTTTTTTCCCGTCATTTGCAGTACTCTTTTTGTTGTCTTTTTTTTTCCCTGTGAATATATAGTATTGTAATTTCATTTGTTGACAAGTACACAAATGAAAGGGCAGCATTGTAAAATCACAAGACCAAAGACAAAGTAGGACTGTTAATATTACTCCTACTATAAAATACAAAAGTGAGAAAATCACTACTCAAAAATAATTGTCAAAAACTAAAGTTAATTCCCATTTATTCTTTTGCTTTCCCAATAGACTAGCTAATTACATTCTATTCATTATCTTCTTTATGGCTGTGAAAAGATAGCCCCCATAAACGTTGCTAGTTTGTCTCTCAAAAAACAACAAAAACTTCAAAAAAAAAAAATCCCATTTGTGGTCTTCAATTAATTCATTTCTAAGCAACTTAGGTCAAAACAACCACGCGTGCACCTTTATTTTTTAAAACCACGAAAAAGAGATTTTCTTAATTAAAACAATGGTTACAAAGATTAAACGGGACCATAGCATAATAGCTTTACAACTACATATGTAGGCACCGTACCCCACGAAAATCATATGCTATTCTAGCTGAGAGAGAGTACAAGGTTTACAAGATCGAGGTCAATCTATCGTAATCAGAACTCGACTTAAACATTGCACATTAATCCTTTACTAGTTGGAGCGGAGTGATTCGCATCCAAAAAAGCAGCAGAGCAACCTGTGCAATCCAAAACCAAAACCTGGTGTAGTAATATAACCATTCACCTGCCTAATTAACTACTCCAACATTATGAAATCAAGATTTTTAAAGCAATATATAATTCTTAAGTCATGTGTATTTATATACGTACACATTTACTGTCCTTTCTCAGATTCTAGCGTTGTAGGCTTGTAGCATTACAACTTCTTGTAAAAACAGTGGCTTGGGGAAGACGAAGTGGGTGTCGTGACAGCATTGCACAATGATTAACAAAAAAAAAATTCACTAAAGAAGCAAAAAGTACTGAACAACTGTTTTTTTCTTTAGTGTCCTTTTATGTGAACTTTTACAACTTTCGTCCATTTTTACACTTTTCTGATTACTCTCATCGATAATGGTTAATTTCAAAGATTACGACGAAATGATAAAAAGAAAATTACGAAAAGCAAAAAAAGGCATTTAGACAAAAAAACAAAAGATTGGAACCTTAGGATCATGCCCCAATATTACCCGAGTAATTATTTAGTGGTGTACACCAAGTGGTGCTACAACATCTTTTTCGTCACAAATTTATGTGGAGTCAATACACTTAATCTTAGAGCCCGCATAGTTTGTGGTAGAAAAAAGCATTTTCCCATTACCATGCCAATGGTGGTCCCTCGTTCTCGTTCATGATGTAGAGATTGAACCTAACATCATCCTGTAACTGTAACAAATGCTTCTAAATTGGCCAAGATATGTTGATAGATTCTATTCCTTGTGGCCTAGGCTTTTGGTTGGAGATCACGACACTACACATTCAAATTAGTACCCATGACATTTCATTTGCTACTGGTTCAGTAGCACTTTAGAGATTGTACAATGGATGTATGCTATTAGCAGAACAATATGCACTGAAAAACCCTAACCTGCCTAGGTTTAGAGATTTGTTATGTTTTAATCTTTTGTAAAAACAGCTTGCCAATAAAAAACTTAATTAATCACACAAACAAAAATGGACGGTCAAAGAACACCAATATATATGTAGAAAACCCCTAAATGGGGAAAAAACCACGGAAATGAATAAAAAACACTACTTAATGTGTTAGCAATCTTAGCCTACGATTAAAATCCTTACAATCGAGCTTGGAAAACCCTAGATCGCTTAGGTTTATAGATTTGCTAGGTTTTATCTCTCAATCGAAAACTCACCAATCAACAAATCAATCAATATATAAACCAAAGGCACAAATAAAAAGCAATAAAACGATGAACGCACGATATACATGGGAAATCCTAAATGGGTAAAAATCACGGGAAGGAATCAATGCAATATGTCTCATTGTGTAGTTACAAGTAAACTTACCCTACGATTCGAATCACTCACAATTGCTCTAAGATGTACTTGTCGAATTCCCATACACCACATCCAATGATTGACCGCCGTTGCATTGAATCCACAAGCCCTTTAATACCCTTTGGAAAATCCACCGAAGACCAAACCGAGTCTTATATATGTTCCAATTACTTGGGGTTGGCTACATGAATCCTTTTTCTCCAATGAGCTCTGTCAAGAGCTACTTGTTCACTCAAACCCATCATACTCATATCTTTGTGCATAACCGCATATAAAGTCAATTTAGGTCTTCTCCTCCCCGTAGCATTACTACGTTTGTAGAACTCTCTAGGAAATAGATTGAAACCTCAATGATCCATCGATCGCGTACTCCAAGATACAAATTAGAAGAACCCCTTTTATGTTTCTCTCCTTCGGAAGGTGTTTTGGGGCGGTTCTGATATGTGTAGTTACACCAAACCCTAGTAGATTATATATATATATATATTTTGAAAGGTAAAAATTATTAAAGATCATATATATATAGATACCGAAAATCGCCTAAGTTGCTCGAACAACTTTCAAAAGTGCTAGAGCACTTTACTGACAGTTGGGTTGCTTGACTGATGTGTGACTGTTGTTCAAGCACATTACTACAACTTCTTCCCTTCAATTATTAACGCCCAAAACTTACTCCAAACCTACCGTACTATTGCTTAATGTATGACACGATGATTCCATTCCACATTTCAAACAGACACTCTATATAAAATAATGAAAAAAAATTATAACTTGATAAAACAGGATACCTAAAAATGTGCGTTTTGTCAATGGAATTGCCAACACATAGGAGCTAAACTTTTTGGAGCTTAGATGTACTTGCTAAATCCATGTTCAACACACCCAATGCTTTGACCAACGCTACCTTAAATCTACAAGCCTTCTGTTTGATTTTCGAAATCCACCGAAGGATTTAGTACTACTTAGGAATCCTCCATAGGTCTTCTCTCAAAGTTGTAGTCGTTGATGATAAAACTCTTGGAGATCTATTTAACGCTTCATCATACAAAGATCATATCTGTACCCCAAGCACAATCGAACAAATATTCTCGAATAATCCTAGCTATGTTTCTAGGTCTTTTCCACCTTTGGGAGTCGGAGAACGGTGCCTCAAATAAGTCTAATCTAATTGAGACATGTTTATAGCTAGCTGTTGGAATTCGGGTATTGTTGCTGGACTTTTTGCTCGAGCAAAAGCTCCAACAAAACCAATCAAAATACTTTGCTGACAATAAGCCTTGAAAGTGCTTGAATTAAACTGGAACTTCTTCTTTAAAGCATTGAATCTCTCTTGAGTCTTGACTAAACACTACCGCACTCGAACCCAATACATATTAAAATGATTCCTTTCCACAACCTAAAAAACACTCTATGAAAGCATAAAATAAAAGTACAACTCAATAAATAGGATACAAGAATGTATGTTGTCAATGAAATTGCCAACACAGGGAGCTTGGCTTTTGGGACCTTACATGCACACTAATTTACACAACATTTTTCATATGATATCGTTTCATTGACTCTTGAATGAGATGCTAGTTAGTTTACAATAATCAATAAGATAATGTCACATCATTTGTGTTGTGCATATAAATAATTTTGCAAAATTTTAGGTTGGAGACTGTGGGAGTGGCTTCCCCGGAGTGACCTCTTTGGACCACCCTGGACGCTGAAGGTAAGGGGGAGTCGCTGTGGCCTCACCGTGATCCTGGCCGCTGAGCAAAGCAAGCAACCTGCACACTGAACAACCGTGTTAGTGCCTAGCCCGGACGGTGGTTGCCCGGGAC
>JAXBDA010005263.1:0-25193 GCA_036023075.1 Gaultheria prostrata
GTAAGAGAAAACAAACCAACAAGCGAAAATCAAGGACACAAAGATTTACGTGGTTCCCCCCAAAGCACGAAGCTCTAGAGGTACGTCCACGGGCGAAGAGTGATAGAGGATTCACTATGAACGGGAGCGAATACAAAGAGCCGGCTATACCCGTAACTCCAATTGAAACACCCAAAAAATATCTAGGGACAAAGTCTCAAGATCACGAAAGAGACAAGCAAAACCCTAATATCCAATCCCAAGAGTTAAAGACAAAACCCTAGGAGGCCACAAGGCTCCTATTTATAAGAAAGTACGAAAAGAAAGACTAAAGCCCTAAATCGCCCGAGAGTTGTACTCTCGGTAGCGCTACACCATTCCTGAACCTTTTGTTCACAAATCTTCTTCCCCTTTGCCAAATTCAAGGCACAATTCCAACACAGGACCCCGTAAACGATGGTTCAGATTGAGTTATCAAGCAAATGTGTAATGAACTGCAAAACAAAAAACAAAAATAAAGTGTGTAACTAACTTTAAAAAAAAAAAAAGTGTGATTAATATTGAAAAAATGTGTAACGCACAAAAATATGTTCAACTATTTTTATATTTACCGTACACCCATATTTGTAACGTTACAAAAAAAATGCTTAACATAAGCCAAAAATATGCGTACCACGAGCCAAAAATATGTGTACCATTTTTCAAAATTGTGAATGAGCAACCAAAAAGGTGTTCAATATTGTACCCAACAAAATGTGTAATATATACCCAAAAAATACGTCACACTTTCTATAATACACCTAAGCGCACCATAACTTTATTTTTCCTTGGCATGACAAAATAAAAGTGCAGGTATGGTACTCCGTCACCTGTGCCAGTGACTATTGTCCTGTCACATCTCACTACTATCTATAGGGAATTCCACCGCACCAATGTCGGGACAGCTAAGGTTCCACTATCTGGTGTCAGTAGTATTTACCCTCAATGAAGGGATGTGGGGAATTTGAACTTGTGAATCGTCCAACCAAATTCAAGTTTTCAATCACTAAACCAAACCCTCATTGGTAAATGTGCCATGGCTTTCTCCGTTAGATTATACAAAAATATGGTTTTACTTATTAAACCGGCTAACTTGAGTCATATTTGTTCACCTGTGAATCCGATTTCGGTCATTCTTCTTTTTATACATAGCTTAGTGATATCTTAAGCGATTTGTCATGGAAACTTGACAAAATGATCGCAGCATAGGGCTCATTTCTCTTAATCGATGCCTAAACAGACCAAACCGGCTAAACTAGGGACATATCTGCCCACGCGTGAATCCGATTTGGGTTTTCTTCTTTCTATATGTAGGTTAATGACATCTTAAGCGATTTGTCGTGGAACCTTGAGAAAAAAATAAAACGATCGGGGAATAGGGCTTCTTTCACTCAATCGACGCCTAAACAGGCCAAACCGACTAACTTGAGCCATATCTGCCCACTCGTGACTCCGATTTGGGCATTCTTCTTTCTATATTTAGTTTAATGATATCTTAAGCGAATTGTCGTTGAAACCTTGAGAAAAAAAAAAGAAAATGATCGGGGAATAGGGCTTCTTTCACTCAATTGACGCCTAAACAAGCCAAACCGGCTAACTTGAGCCATATCTACCCACCCATGAATCCGATTTGGTTCATTCTTCTTTCGATACGTAGCTTAGTGATATTTAAGCGATTTGTCGTGGAGAAAACAAGAAAACGATCGCAGAATAGGGCTTTTTTCACTCAATCGACGCCTAAACAGGCCAACTGGTTAACTAGGGACATATCTACCCATGCGTGAATCCAATTTGGGTCATTCTTCTTTCTGTACGTTGCTTAGTGATATCTTAAACGATTTGTCATGAAAATTTGAGAAAATAATAAAACGATTGGGAAATAGGCCTCCTTTCACTCAATCAACGCCTAAACAGGCCAAACTGTATAACTGGAGCCATATCTGCCCATGTGTGAATCCGATTTGGGTCCTTCTTGTTTCTATACGTAGCTGAGTGATATCTTAAGCAATTTGTCATGGAAACTTGAGAAAATAATAAAACGATCGCGGAATAGGGGTCCTTTCACTCAATCGACACCTAAACATGTCAAACCAACTAACTGGAGCCATATATGCCCACACATGAATCCGAGTTTGGCCATTCTTCTTTCTATACATATCTTAGTGATATCTTAAGCGATTTGTCATGGAAACTTGAGAAAACAAGAAAATGATCGGGAAATAGGGCTCGTTTCACTTAATCGACGCCTGGAGTCATATATGTCCACGCGTGAATCCGATTTTGGGTCATTCTTCTTTCTATATAGAGCTCAGTGATATCTTAAGTAATTTGTTGTGAAAATTCATGGATTACTAATCAAACGGGCTAAGAGCTACATCTAACTTGCACATAGTTGAGATAACATATTTTTACACCTTCGAAATTTCAACTGACTCTTTCCAATGGTCTTTTTTTTTTTTTTGGTTCTTCGGAATAGATAAACTTAAACGAAATTCATAGTTTTAGCTAACGAAACATAGGATAAAACTTAGTCCCTAGAGTGGCTCCTACCGAACCAGTCCTCTCGCACAAAAGTGCAAACAGATTGAGGCGAATCTTGCATCACTACCAAATCCTCAGCTTGTTCCGCTCCCAACCGGGCCATATGATCGGCCCTCAAAACTAGCACTCAAAAGCTTAATTCACTTGGCTAAAAACTTATGCTACTAAGTGGGTGTTTGGTGCTGATTCTAGAGGCTCATTGAGCATCTCCAACCCACTCATCAAACACAATTTTTCATATTTTTTGAGGAGCAATGTTGAAAAAAACTTTTTCAAACCCACGGATCAAAATTGTAGGGTGGTGGAGTCACAACTTTGAAAACTAAATAAGTCATCAAATTGTCACATAGGTCAGCGCGTAGAAGCAAAATTTGATGAAAAAAATTAGATGAGTGGCTTGGAGATGGTACACGCTTGAATATCGGTGACGGGCACAGCCATCGTGTAGCCAAGCACATGGACAATGCGTTGGCTGAGGCGGCGCCTCATTGTAATTCCCTAACGCCAAGAGGCGTCGCATTGAATATGGCTCCGCGACCATCCTTAATTAGTTTTGGTGTGCAGATGGTGATAAGCCTTATTCAAGTACACGCATTTCCTACTCCTGGAGTCGTAACGAGGCGCGGGTACAGCCATTGTGTAGCCAAGCATAAAGACAATGCCCTGTCTAAGGCGGCACATCATTGTGATTTGTAGACGTGGAGCGGCTTCGCGTTGAATATGGCTCCACGACCATCCGTATCCGTAATTCGTGTTAGAGTACAGATGGTGATGAAGCCTTGTTCTGAAAGTAATGCCCACGCAACTTTTTTCAAGTTCTGAGTGTACACACCATGACATAAAATACCCAGAGTCGACGCATCAACATTTCGTCGCATGGGTCTAATTTCTCTTGTTTTTGTCAAATTTTCATTTAAGTTGTATCGGGATCAAGGATTTCGTAAGGATAGAGCCAAATACAACAAAAGAAGAATGTAAAGCTAGGCATTATTTTGTGCCCCAAAGGAGAGACATTAAAGCAAATCACCACATAAAACACAGTACAAGAATAGTGAGAGAGAATGAATTTGGTGTCTGACCGCAAAATTTCATGTGCTTCTGAGTCACTAGGGCTGTAAACGACGAGCAGCTCATGGCTCGTCTTGCCTCGTTTAGTAATCAAGCCAAACTCAAACTCAAATTTTAGGCTCGTTTGGTAAACGAGCTCAGTAAAACTCGACTTGGCATACAAAAGCTCAGCTCGTTTATATAGGCTCGGCTCGTTTATATAGCCTCAGCTCGTTTAAGAGACTCGTGAAGTAAATTACCCTGACTTGGCTCGTTTACGAACGAGCCGAGCTCAATTTTTGGCTCGTTTACACCCCTACTTCTAACGCAAGATCACAACGCGAAAGCTAGCTCGGACATCTTTTTTTTTTCTAAAAAAAGAGTGCAAATATAGCTTATTCGAATCGCTAAACGACTAAAATTAGCACCCAACTGCAAATGGCAGATTATATACACATAAACAAGGTCCATATTACAGAACTTTATACAATCACTATAGGGATACATGAGGCACTTGAATCCACCACTAGACTAAGCAAACTACCAATTACATGGTACATCACGGCAGACGTTAGAAAGAATTGATACAAAAAGGAAGAATAACCCCCCATAACTTACTGAACTTTCGGCTAATTAGTACTTATGATTCTTTGCAAGCTGTGTTGTTTGTTCTATCTAAAAGATCACAAGTCCGATTTCATGAGCATTACTCGAGGCTTTAAATTTATGTCTCCGAAAGGAACTTCCTGCTCTACATGGATGTAATCTCTAGTTTTAAGAACCTGCAGAGCACCAACAACAAATTGGTGAATTAATCTTCTAATTAAATGAAACGAAACTGATAACAAAAACTAAAGACAAAATACAATCAGAGTGCTTTCGGTTGTTCTTCCACAACCAAAAACCTGGTATCAAACGTACCAATGCTTCAAAAAACATTCTAGATGCCTCCTTGCGAGATTTCCCTACCAACAGGTTGTCCATGGGCAGAACCTTCCTTCCATATTCTGCTTCCTTCTCAAACACGACTTGAAGGTACTTGGCAACCGCTCTGCAAGAAAAAAGAGAGTCAAAAACTTCAGTAGACCAAAACTCACGAAGGTAAATGATGATATACCAAACATCAATGAGGGGACAAAAACGAAACTGTTTCGGGATTGCAAAAATAAAAAGGACGAGATGTAAATGACAGTGAAAATGGTTAAAACAGGACCAACGAGAAGAAACCCTTATCCTCTCTGTAGTCATGATGCACATGCAGCGAAAACGGATATTGCAGACATTGTACCACCATTTTACAGGTCCTCCCTTTCAAATGCATGCCCAAAGTCCATTCACCATAGTTATTTTGCAGATAAATTGGAAAGGTATAAGAAAAAACTTCATTTTGTCTAAACTGGAGCATACACATTAAAAGAGCCTTCCAATTGTCCAATACAGTCTAATCATAGAAGAACTTTAGCCAACTTTTAAAAATTGGCCAACATGAAACATTATGTTTGACTAGAATTTTTTTCACGGTCTCTTAATAAATTATTGAGGTTGCGCCAGCAGAACAGCACTTAAGAATCCCAGGGAAAACGCTGTTGCATCCCCCCATGGAATAAAGAACCACATGAGAAATACAGACCTGGTGCGGGAAGACCATCCGCTGTTATCAAGGAAGCTGGTTTGCTCTGCACTTGGCATACACTCTTCGTCATCAGCTAAGTCGTCGTCATCGGCATTCAGAAACCCTGCACATAAAGAGCTTTAGCAAATCTGAAATAAATAAAGCTTCCCAGTAGCATAATGAGTTCACCAACGTTACATAGGTTCAAATGTCAACGGGGTACTTTACACAATAGGTAGTTGAACTCCATCAAGGAAATTTAGAAGGAATGTCTAACTTTTACGCAAATGCAAGCAGCAGATTTTCATTGCAGACAAGACAAGTCAACAAACCTGTATCATGCCAACCTACTCCGTATTCCATATCCTGCATGTAAGGAAAAAGAGTGTCTTTAGACATGCCTCAAAAGGAGGGAAAAGAACTTTCTACTGAAAAATAGAAGGCAATAATCCCAGAGCAATTGTAGAACTGTGAAGGCAAAGAGTGCAGCCATCATGTGAACATTGCATTCTACGCGAAGCTACTATTAGCAGACTGATTACCTAATCAGGAACCAAAATATTCTCTAAACCGCATGGTGCCCCAATTTTGTACTAGACATCATACTCATAGTGCGTGTTAAAGCATCCACCTCAAAACCAATTGGCGATGAGTGGAGAGGCCGCCCAAGCTCATATACTAGTTTTCGAGGTGATAATTAACCGATATGGGACAAATTCCAACACTCCCCGCACATGCGACCCCTAACTCGCATGTTGGGAGGTCAACAAAGGATCCGGAATATACGGATAACAAGGAAACAAAGTGCAACAATGGCACAAACAAAGGGGAAAAGCCTCTGAAAACCTAGCTCTGATACCATGTTAAAGCATCCAACTCAAAACCAATTGGCAATTAATGGAGAGACCGCCCACGCTCATATACTAGTTTTTGAGGTGATAATTAACCAATGTGGGACAAATTCCAACAGTGCGTTCCAGAAAATTCCATTTATCTATGGCTAGCAAATGATAGCACGGTTTTAGGTGTTATTAAACAAGCTACTGGTAAGAGAAATGGTTAGTATAGATTGGGGATCTGCCATGCAGAGAGCTTCGTCAATGGAATAAGGCACATTCTGGGGTGGTAAGCATTCAAATAACATCCTTTCATAGGTTGAACTTTCACAGAGGAAACAATTCAGCAAATCAATAGAATTTAAGGATTCAGATGCATTATTAAGGTGTAAACAAAAAATAGGTTTAGAAAATGAAAGGCAAAAAAAGATGAGGAAAAAAGAAAAAGAAAAAGAGCCTTGGAGAATTCGTTACCATCCCTTACGGTTTATGCTCTTCTTGCATCAAATGCAAGAGAATAATTTACTTTTGCAATTAAGAAAAATGTACTACCAATAAAAAATATATATATACAATGAAGTTCAAAGCATAAAACAAAACCACTCCCTATGAGGAAACAAGAATTTAGCACAAGGCTAACACTAACAATCTAAAAGTTTGCTTCTCCTAGCAAGCTTGAGTTTGCCAATCTTCTCTAAATTTCTTTAGGTTTTCATCCTGTGAGAAGCTAGGATATTCACACACCTCTTAATCCTATTGTACATCATTGCAGCCAATTAATCACCTCTGCTACCAAAACATAAGAATTCATATGACACAGATTGTATCACTGAAGCTCTAGTCCAACAAAGGGAGACATTATTATTTTGCTGAGATTCCTACTAAGAGAGAAGGATATGGACTTATCGAATTTGATCAAGCAGAATCACGAGAAAAGGATTCATGTATGTGACTCGATATCTTATCCCTCATCTGACCGGATAACATGAAAATAAGGGCATGTGTCATGACTAGTAAACAAGTTCGTAGAGAAACTTACTTTACCTAGTATTGTCTCATAAATCCAACTCCTAAAAAAAGAAATTCATTAATCCACCCAACACGAACAATAAAGTTCTCGTGACAGCACATAACTAGGAAAATAAATAGGTATAATTTCCCAGGAAAATTGATGGTGAAAACAAAGGCAAAAGGATAATGGAAACATGATCCAAGGTCAAACTGGGTCCTTCATGAGAAAGTTGGAAGTAAACTTACACTGCAATCAACAGTGGCAGTATGGCCAGCAACAGAAATATCTGCTTCCGTTGTGTGGTGTGGATCAGCTTCCCAACAGCCAGGAGGCGGCCCAGGATATCCACCATCATTTGAGGAGATATTATATTCTTCATTAGAACCATAACAGGTCGGGTTCTTGCCCATGTCATAGCCCAATTCTGGAGCAAGAACCCCATCTTCATTTAGAAGAACTCCGTGCTCGTTTTGACTTACTTCCTCCACAGTGCCATCAGTTACAAGCACCTGGTCACCAGGCAAACCAGTCTCTGGAGAAATTGCAAGAGAAGGATTTGCTTCCCAGGCAGTCTGCATGTCGCCACTATTTCCAAAACCAACTTCAGTTTCTTCCAACAATTCATCCCTCAAACTCGCCTCTGCTGTTCCACCGACAGCAGCAAAGTCATTATTTTCTTCTGCCTTGTCAAACAAAGCTGATCGGAGCATAGAGTCGGCTGCAATGTTATTTTCATCACCAAAAACAAAATTGGGAGAGGAAGCTGGCTCAAAGACAAAATCACTGCCAGGATTTACAGCATCAGGATGCAATGGTGTGTCGTAACCCTGCAATCGTAAGTCATGGTCTTCAGCCTGTTGATTCTCAGGATACGCTGATTGCTCGTGATTTCTGCCTACAAGAGACTCACTGGTCCCTTCCATTCCAGTATCATCACCGACATTCGGCCCCACTGAGAACCCCATGTTAGTTGCTACTTCGAAGGGATTAGTTACATCTTCTAGTACAGCCACATTTTCTTTTGTTGCAGCTTCGAGAAAAGGATTATGTGCATCATTTTGGGATACCCTGATTTCACTCAGATCATATGTTTGACCGTGCAACAAAGCCAATCCTTCACAAAAACCTGGAAAAAAATAACACAAGTTACTGTTACTCAAGTAACTTGCAAGAATGCAAATATGCAAGTCCACAGTTTCCCAGAACTGGTTTCACAAGTTTTACAACGAACGAATAACAATACTCCGTCCGGCCCATATTGCTGGTCCATTTTCGGTATATGTGCCTTCAACTGGACAAAAATAAGTATTATCATGAATAATTTTCCCGAATTTTTTGCATCACTCAAAAGTCCACAGACAGGGTGTAGAACGAGAATGGACAAGATAAATGGATGATATGCTCTCTCATACAAAGCGAAAAGTCGAGTTAGCGGGTCTAAAGGCCGAAGACAGGGAAATCCCCATTCACTGGGCCTTCAAATCAAACAAATGGAGAGCGCAATGGCGCAATTCTGGGTGCCTAAACAATTTGATAAAATAAATCCTCCTCCATCTGTTGGAGGAATAGCTACTGATCTCCTGATGGATGACATAAACGTAACCGATTTTTGCGAATGTGTTTTGAGAGAGGTTGCTGACTTTAAAAAGTGTGATGTCTTCCTTGCAAGAATTCTAGCACATACATATGCGGTTAAACAGGTTCAGTTGGTGTTCTCTCTTGGGCTAGTGGGTCCTCATACACAACCTCCCTAAAACCGAACACCTGAGAAACTAAGAAAGGTGGCTGATGCAAATGGGCTGAGAGAAGCCACATTACCAATAGCGAAATCTTACATGTGGCAGAAATATATAAAATGCATTAGAAAAATGTAAAATCAGTTTTATTGGAGTCTTCTTTGGGGAAGTAGATTAGCTGTCTAGCCACATTTTAAACTACAAAGCACCCATAAAATAAAATTGCCATGACTCAAGGTTCAATCTCATGAAAATAGCAAGTAAATACTTCCTTTAAGGGGAGGAAAAGAATGGGAAGGAAATAAATTTGACTCACAAAAATGCTGAACTTCGGCACCATGACCTCACCTGTGAATATAGGTTCACCGAATATTTCATCTTCCAAGAACTCTTTCTGAATCATCCAAATTTCAGGACGGGTGCAGGGAGCTTTCTTTCGTGTGCGACGTATATCCTCAGTACTCGTCAACTGCTGCCGTATTACACTTTGGTAGAGAAGAAATTGACATTGTAAGCAATAATACAACGTAAGAGGTTATACAGCATGCCAAATATGGTGTAAACCTGTTATGAAACATATGGAAACCAGCATGGATACAAGTTTAAGCAGCTTATTTGACAAGTTCATACTAAAACACCGATAAGCTTAACTAGAACTACAGGTCTGTTTTGGGATAGTGATAAATGGGACAGCAAGGACTAAATTTCTCGAAGTACCGCTTAATCAGAAAGAGCGGATCAGTAGGACAGTCAGGACTAAACTAAATCCTCAAAATACTGTCTAATCAAAAAGATGCAAACAATACCATTTTAAAGGGAATATCAGAGGGGTAATAGGATACACTGAGTTTTTATCTGGGCCTAATTGGTAAAAAATCGAAAAACATTATTTTCATTTCAAGCAAACGTAAAACACTAGAACACTGGAATAGCCGATATTTGAGTATATTCTAAGTAGCAGAAGTAGAAAAGGAACATACTCGCCATGCAAAATCATGGCATCATCCATGAGAAGCTTCCTCTTTGAAGCAGAAACCCGAGGTGCAGACTGCTGGCGTTTCATTCGCGTTACCTGTGGTTGAGGAGTAGGTGTGGGCATAATTTTCAGAACCGAAGATCTTCTTCCAACTGCAACAATAACAGAGACTAGCTTAATTGGAAGCAGGAAACCTTGAAGTATTAACTGAAATGGAAGCAGGAAACTGACAAGACAAATAGATTCTAGAGTTAAAATTCTAGTAAAAACAGCCTTGGCTCCCAACATGACGCATCTGTGTCCATCACACCTCTTGACACCTAAACATCCCAACGCATCCTATTGCTTTATACATTTTTCGAAAACAAGCTTGGACGTGTATATATATATTAAGGGGGGCACCCACGCCAATGTCCTACTGGTTTGAAATTTGTCAAGTTGGCATTGCCAATGTTGTGTTTGCATTAATGTCCCAAGATGGAATGCACGTTGCTTAGTCAAAGCTTCAAGGGTGAGGATACAAATGGAAAAATGTAATTCTCTTCACTAGTTAGTCTTGGGAAGAAGATTAATGTGCAAGAAGTCCATAGACCATAAACAACATTCAATACCTAGAATGGAGGCCAATAAATCATCGTCATCAGGGATGGATTCCTTGGTTCTTTTAGATCGAGCACCCGCCAAAGATTCAACTGAATCTAGACTCTGCACAGTCAGAGTACTTTCGGTGAAACTGCGCTTTTTTCGGGAACCCATGTTGATCCCAGCATCATCACCACCACCAGACAACAAGTGTGATCCGTCTGGTGTGGACTCCATGAAATTATCTGGTAGATCAGCAAGCCCTTCTGGGACAGATAGCAACTTTTCCGGTGCAGGCAATTCAAATTTCTCAGACCCAGCTGTACTATCTATCTGATTGTCTCCTAAAATCAAGTCCACTTCTTGATCAGTACATTTGTTACGGTCCGCCAGAATCTCTACAGTTGAAGCAGGTTCCATTGTTTTGTTTTCCTCCGACTGATGTTTCATGAAGTCAGGTACATTAAGCTGCTCCCCTGGAAAATGAAGTGCGTCAAAAACAGATTGAACTACACCTCAAAAAACCATATTTCCAGCTACCAGAAAACTAAATATGCATAGATTTTCATGAGCCTGTCAAACAAACCTTCAACGTCAATGGAAAATCCAGGCGCATGGGGTGCCTCCTTCCCTCCAGATATCTCTGATGAGCACAGCCCCGAAACTTCAGATGGCAAGAGAGGACCAACTGAGACATCACTACCAGAATTTAACGCACTCAATTGGTTCCAATGCTTGCACGGCTGAAGAACATGAATGTCAGTAGCTGTTAGGTTTTCATCAACAGTGGGGCATTGTTTTTCCATGTTTCCTGCGTTCACCTCATCATTTGGAAATTCTGGCCTAACTGCCGCTTGATCGGTCCTTGAAACATATTCTGACACAGGCTGGCAGGAGGTGGATGCACAAGGCTTCCCACAATTGTTCTCAGTACCAGAAAAGAGATTACTTGAAGTGTTCTCCACAACATGCAATCCATTAGAGAAATTAGGACATGAATTTTCATCCAAACTAACTCGGAGTTCTACAATGTCTGCTTGGGCCCCATCTATGGAGCAACTACCAGGCTCACCATAGCTGTCAACTCCATTCTGTAACAACCCATTTACACTATCAGATGCAGTATAGTTCCTATCTGGAAATTCAGAACCTGGAGAAATTCCTCTAACTGCTTCAGCTGACTTTAATTGGTTATCTGTGTTACTGGTAATGCTTGTCATGTCCTCTTTAGCTGCAAAGTTGGTTTTTTTGTGATCTTCTGATTCTGGATCATAATCACAGACTGAAGCCTCCTGAACATTAGAGAAATTTACATCTTCCACCAATTCCAGTTGATCATCACATGCTGAAGCCTCTTGAGTTTTTGACAGGTTTGGCTCTTCCACCAACCCTGGAGTGCATGGAGCCTGAGCATATTCGAGACAGTCGGTATTCTCGGCAAGACCATCAATCTGCTCAAAAAAGAAACCAATTCATTAATCCATGTTTCGGTACACCTTTAGTCATTTCCACCTCAAATAGACTAGTCAGCTAGTATTTAGACGAAAAAATTCACATGATTAACTCTGTCAGCAGCCACCATCACCTTAGAGTTTCCATTGATTCCTTCATGGTTTTCGTCTTCCTCGAGAGGACTCATTGATTGATCACATGCATGAGGCTCAGCACTGTCAGACAAGACAAGCGGAGTATGTATATAAGAAATAATAACACAGTACGCAATAATACAGATGAACCACCAATAATGACTACAAGAAGATAACAACCTCTATAATGACAACATGCATGTTGGGAAGAAATAACCAGACTAGATGCCAAACAAATGGAGAAAAACATTACATCATCATAGCAATCCCACAATGCTATCTCCAAAAACATAGAAAGTTAGGCAGAATAAGCCAAAGTTCCCGATGGATTTAACTCAAAACATAGAAGAAATTTTTTGGTAGAGTTCAGATCTGCACAAGCATGAAAGAGAAACATCCATATGGCGAATGGTGATGAAGAAAAAGTAGAGGATCAATCAGTTAATCACCTATCTGACTCTAAATGGATACCGTTTATCTCATGTGAGACTCCAAAACGCAAAATATGGCTACACCAAAAAAAAAAGTGAGGCATATATAAGAAAAGTATCGGATTCCATAGGTCCGGATATTGGGATGACAGAGTTCTATGGGAATCCTCAGATGGTAAAGATTGACCAGAATACCTACAAGTGGAAGAGGCGGGGATGCTCCAGGAGCAAATTTCCTTATAACAAAAATAGGACATAGCTTACACAGATTTTCAGTTGGTAGAAAGGGGGCTGAGATGGATCTGCAACAGGCTTGAAGAAGAAGCAGAGCAGTTCCGTTGGCTTCATCAGACAGTGATGAAGAGGAACTGGACAACAAGCCAAGGCAGGAAGAGGCAAGAGTACAAAGGGCGAAAGAAGAAGCAGACAAAGATGGAGGAAGTAAGAAAGTTCAGAATTGAACAGGCTGACCAGAGGGAGTGTTTGCTAGAGAGAAAGAAAACAGCAAATCCAGATTATTTGCCCGGATACCAACCGAGCCAAAACCTTATATTGTTAAGTCTGCAGTACAGGGGCCCCAAACCCTCCTCAAGAAGACTACGACAACGATGAAGAAGAAGAATCAGGCAGAGGCTTCCAATTAACAAGGAGTACTACCGCTATAAAGAGGAGTAAAAAGCCCTCCAACGCAACTGCAAGAACAGAGGCATATGATTTATTGATCAACAAATAAATTGACTGCATTATGCAATTGTCTTCCAATCAATAAAGGAGTTAAAGAACATCCACTATGCAAGCCACAAAATAGAAATAAACTATAAGAAAAAAAAAAAAAAAAGAGTTAAGGACAAAGAATCGAAGCAACAAGATTCTAGTGCCCTAAAAGAAAAGCATACTCTGAAGCCAGCATAACTCCAGCATGTCCAGAAGCTGCAACCTTGTTCAGAAGTATTTCCTACAAACAACAAACTCTCATTAAAGGTTAATAAAAAGAACTAAAAAGAATACACTGTGGAGTAATGTAAAATATGTGTTACTTATACATACAGGAATACATCCTATAGAAGCAATCTGGTAATACTGTAAAGGGATGGCACTATAAAACTAATGATAAAGCAGCCTCCAGTTGGACTCTTACTAGGGTTATGGTAGGGAAAGGGTCTCGGTCGTGGTTTATAAAGGTAGAAAAGGGATTATAAGATTTTTTAGGAGAAAAATGGATCGTATGTGACTCATTTTGCAGTAGGAACAGGTTAAATTTGCATGAAATTCTATGCTGGAAGTTCTGGAGATTAATAGGAATTAAAAGCACGGTTCAGACAAGAACAAACATGTGAGTGTCTTCATAAGAGAAGGACTTAACCTTGCAAGGAGCGATCAAAATTGTGCGATCAAGCTATCAGACACATATCCTAAGGAAGAGTAGACTCATTGTCGTCGATAAAAGAATAATCACGATGTTTCTAATATGATGCACATCAACACTCCAAGGAGAAATTGTGTTTTATGTTTTTCAGCTCAAGCTCTACTTCTAGAAGCATGCTTTTCAAATCTATTTTCTTCATGGCTACAGCATATAGGCTGTTTATTTTATTTGATATCATTTGTTTAATTTCATTGGTAGAGAGATACTACCCCTAGATGCTTTGCCAATTCAGTTACCAAGAAACAAAGGAATTATAACTCCAAATGTCTGTCACCACTTAGCATACATTGTCATCCAGAACTGAAATGTTGTTTATCACTTCACAAGAAAGGGTGAAGCCTATCACGCCAAAAGCATTTGCATTGTCACAGTTAACTTCCAACTGAGGAGCGAGGGGATTCAAGACAAGCCCTTCAAGTGGTCTATCATAACGCTTCTCAACCTCGTTAAGAATTTACTTTTCGACCATCACTGCTGACTTTCTACAGCATTCAAAGAGTAAATTACCCAAACTAAAGAATTAAGCCAAACTAAACCAAATCAAACCAAACCGAGCCTTAAGTCCCAATCAATTGGGGTCGACTACATGAATCCGTTTTCCCCATGGAGATCTATCAAGACTCGAGGGATTCGTGTTCTGGGATATCCAAGAAACGAAGGTCTTTTCCAACTACCGCCTCCAAAGTTGATTTTGGTCTACCCCTCCCCTTAGTGTAGCATCTACCATAACCATATCACTTCTTTTAACTACCACATCAACCGATCTATGGCAGACATGTTCAAACCACCTTAATAAGCCTTCATTAAAACAAGAGAAAACATTAGGATGAGATCCTTCGTCAGATACATATTAGTTCCCCTATTTGGGAATTCATGTAGCACTCAATTTCATCTGTGCGTTTGCCCTTCTGGAACTTGCATCATTATTTTGTGCTGAACTTTTACCTCTTACGTTTGACACGTTTGTGCCTTTGGCATAGTATATAATTTAACTTTCTTAGACCAGTTCAGGCACATGTCGGGCATCATACTTTCTTTCATAAGTTTCTTGCCTTTTATCCTTCATTTCATTGCAAAAATAAAGGGCCAACCAAATAAAAAAATGTAAGGGTAAAAAAATAAAGCAATATACAGTCGTGAAAGCTTGACAAGAAGTAGCCACCGAGCTATTGGAGAAAGCTCCAAGCACTACAGGAGGTTAATCCAATAGGGCAGGTATTCTAGGTTCTTTGAGGGAGAATGATAACCCAATCATCTATGTCATAGGTGTCAGGAAAGGTATCTTTGGTGTTGAGCTTAGGGATTTCAACTTCGATTCGCCCAGCTGTTTCCACCAGTCCACAAAATTCAGGATCTCAGTGTTAGTGAAAAAAAAAAAAAGGGGATCTTGAAGCTTCAATATCAAACTTATGAGAGCTAGCTTGGAGAGCCATAGACAAAGCTTCCTACATTGGGATTTGTGATGGGTTTCAAGGTCGTAGACTCGTAGTAGGTAGTAGCCACTAATAGGTTTAAATCAGTAGATGAAGGATTCAAGGATTAGCCCCGAAGAAGATAGCTATTGCTTTGAATTTCAAAAAGGGAGTTCCTGGACTCAAAAGAAAATTGGACTGAAAGTTATAGATACCAACTAGTTTGAAGGTCTAGGAGTTATAACCCACGACCAAAAGTAAGGAACAAAGAAAATCAATCAAATGTAGGTTTGGTAGCTGAAAAAGAGGAGTTATTCTTGAGGTTGCAAACAGTAGCTCACTACCATGGGTGATTTTCCCCCTCACATCTGTCCCTCTGTATCCCTTCATAACACTGAAAAAACCAAATGGCAGGACTCTGCATTTTGTGCTGCTGGTCAAGATATACATTGCGTGATTTTAGCCCTTGCATCTGTCCCTCCGTATCCCTCCATCACACTGAAACATCCTAATGGCAGAACTCTGCATTTTGTGTCGCTGGTCAAGATATACAAGCTGTGCCCAACAGGTGTAGTTACATTTCAATAAAGGTTTCTTTCCTTGGTTTCCTTGGTTCTGCATAGGAACCTAAACTAAACATTTCAACCATCAATCACTTGTCCAGACTCAAAAAGTCCAATTCACAAAACAAGGCTCAATTTACAAATCCTCCTTAAACTGAACTGCAACTATTTTGACACACCATAATAGTTATGATATTCATAATAATACATTACCTCACCAAGGTCTAACCCAGAAGCATCACCGTCACCAAATCGCTCTGCAAAGAAACCACAATAAGCAGGAAGGGAAAATTACAAGGCGAAATTGAATTTAGAAAACACACAACTATAAAATAAGATCATAATCATGCCATTTCAAGCAAATGTAAAAACTAACCATCTAATCCAAACTGGGATGTGGAGTAAACCACTCCTTCCATGGTATCTTGCAGTGTAATCTGCTCCCTCGTACTGATATGATGATCAACATAGTTGCTGCACGATTACGCAAATGTCAAGACTAACAGAAAAAAAGAGTAAGTGCTTATCAATCAATAATATTCCTTTTTTCCAAGCAACTTACAAAGAATTCACCATCCATATCTTAGGAATTAAATACAAATCTAAACAGAGGTGCCCTCCACCTTATGCTCTCAAATTAACCAGGTGGCGAACCATCAACAATTTTCTCAAATACTTGGTATATCAGGCATGTATAAAGGAGGGCCCATAATAAAGGCGGCAACTAATATCAGAAAAATATTGGTCCTTTCCACATTAAATATCAAGAGAAATTCTTATACATGACACCAGATATGCTTAAAAACATAAAGCGGATAATTTGGAACCAACCCCTGAAGAATGTCACTATCCGGCAGCTCAAAATCATCGAGATCGAAAGTCTCAGGCAACGTTATGGAGTGATATGGTGCAGTTGATTCTTCAGGTGGTAAATCGACGGCAGTTGAGCGGAAAGCTTGCTTTACCTTGAGCAAAGCCTCACTGCAATCATCAAAGAGGTAATTCACCTTTCTTGAATATATTCTCACCACGCCAAGCAAAAGATGGCTCGACAACCGGAGTGCAATTGGTACATCAGGAAAAAGAATTGAATCTGTCAAATGCAAGTAGAAGAGGTTACATGAGTCCAACAGAGTATTCAAGAAGAAAAGAAAACAAAAGCAGTGGTTTGGAACAAAATGACAGGCATTGAACAGAATCATTGGCTTTGATACTAAATTAGTAAATTAGTAGAGTGCCTTTCTCTGCCCCTTGGCCAGGACTAAGAGACTGTTTCTGTTCTTGTCAATTTAATACTGTCTCCCAAGATATACACAAAAAAGAAATTTCTGAGACGGCAAAACAATTAAACTAATCTTATGATGAAAAAAGGATTTGCAAGCCTCACCACATAACAGAAAACCAAATTATGTTCTATCGACTATTGGCAGCATAGTTTAAGTCCTTATGTTCAACTTTTTCTGGGTTGCCACCCCCTGTGCTGCCAAATGGCAGGCTTTCTAACAAAGGCAAGGTACAGGTGCCAGACTGACTCGTTGGGGTGTGGTCGGTAATCAGACTTAGTCTTCTGTGTAGTAAATAGTAATGCTAGGGATACTTGTCAGTACCTTTTCATTGAGTGCACTTACTCAAAATCGGAGTTTTGCAGGAAGTTTGGGCGAGAACAGGATACTAGTTGTCCCTTGGAAGTTAACTGAAGTAATGAATTGGTTTATTCGTAATGAGAAAGGCAGAGGCGGCTGCGCATGAATTATTTGTTCATCACCCGATTTCCCTCAACAAGGAAAAATAAATAGCAAATACCTACCTACGATGATCTAATATTTTGACAAGTACTTTGACTGCCCTAAGAAAACGATGAACACCTAATTCCATAAGTCATAGAGATGTTTATACCTCAACTGCATTTATAACTCTAAACACCAACTTAGAATCTAACTCCTTGTACAACTAGTTTCGCCAACAGATACCAATATTAGGTTAGGAACACTAAAAGAGATGTATTGATAACAGGAAGTAGTACTGATACTATTTCAATATTTAAATCCATCAAGGATGATTGTCATCTACTTCAAGTTGTTGAAACAATGATACCAATATATTAGGCCTATTTCAAAAACTAAGGGTGAGTTTTTGGCAACTTTTAGTGACTTTTCCGCATGGTCTTTTGGGTCGTTTTCTCTTAATTTTTACCATGTTCGGGTCAAATTTTTACACCATTTTTCCGTCTCGTATGAGAGAAACTGAATTTTTGTGTCATTTACGTCGTCTGAACTTGTTTCCTTGGTTGCAGGATCCTTCTAAAATGGGTGTGCGCCCTATACAGGAGCTCAAATTTCGCTCTCCCTAGAAGGGAGCTTCCTCCCATCAAGACGGGAACCCTCCTCCTACATAAGATGTTAGCTTCCAAACTAATCTTAAGGATGAAATTCTCACTTTTCCTTCCAAGTATAAGAGATTTAGGACTCCCTCTTTCTCATATTGTGTTCTACTATTTATCTACATATTTAGTCCTTATATTTGGCATAAACAAATCAATTGAGATGTCATTTCTCACTATATTAATACATATAATGTTTATATACAAGCTCCTTTTGCAACTATAAAACATATGTACAACACATATAAATATAAACAAATTTATTCAGTCATACATACACATATATATATAAAATTACCTCGCCATTCCAACCTAGGGAGCTTCTACATACCCCCGACCCCGCTCTTGGCCCCACTCCTGCTTCGTGCAACTAAGCTTTTTTCAACTGTGGTCTATATTTTTATAAATTTCCAATTACTCTCGTCTAGCCGAACAATGTGATATAAAAGTATACCCCAAACCAGTAAAAATTAAGAAAAAATAACCCAAACGACCATAGTTATCAAATCGTGAATCGAATCGAGAATCAAAAAAAGGCCTGGTTGGGAATTGTGAATCGCTCCAATTCGGTCATGTTTTTTAAAATGCATACAATATATAGATTTCAAGTTGGAACCAATAAAAGTATTGCTTTAAAAGATAAATAGATGATCAATAATGTGTATATATAGAAATACGACTTTTATTTTCTTTGAGTTCAATTGGAAACAAGACTTGTACTTTTAATTGATGTAGAATCAGAAGATTTGTGTGAGAGTGAATCTTCTTTATTAAGAAGAAAATTTGTGCAATCCAGCTACTCTGCACATCAAGAAGTAAAATGTATCATGTAAAAGAGGGTCATGATCAGGTGTGGCACTCCCAAGAAGCAAAGGACAAAATTCAAAAGTCAAAAAGTTAACTTATAACAGGTGGCACTTTATGGTTAGAATAAAATTAGCTGACACAAGTTGCACCCACGGGAAAAAAAAGTCTTCAATAGGGTTTTACACTTTACACAGTCTATCGTGGTCTTCTTCCTTGAGAACGACAAACAGGAAAATACAAAAATTGCAGAGAGGAAATCATCTGCTCCATATCAAACTGACGAGAACAATACTTGAGACGAGATCATCGCTGTCATCGATCCTCCATAACTTTCAACTCTTCATATGCCAAAAAAATTGGGAAAAACACTCCAAATTTATCGATTATTGTGCTTTCTTTGCGGAAACCCGACCAGACCCACATGCAAAATATTGGTTCGAAACTTATCTGAATCGTACGATACGCGCAATTCATCGATTCATTTGACGATTCTGGTCCACTTGTGATTCATAGTATCGGTTTGAATCGATTATACCCTGTATCAAACCGAATCGTACGATTTCGACAACTATGCAAAAGACCTTGCCAAAAAGCCCATAAAAAGTTGGGGCAAACTCACCCTTAAAAGAGGACTCATTCTGATCTTCAAAACCCGAAGCCTCAAAAGAAATTGAGATCCTGATATATGTTTTTCAGTACAATAAGGTGAATTCAAATTTCATAATATCCAAACAATGAACAAAAGCTTTTGGAACCAACCAATGGTGAACGGGAAAGGGTTTTGGATGCCTAATGGCTTACATTGAAATGCTCCTTAGCAAGCCACTATTATAGCTTGGGGGTGGAAAGAAATCAAATTGGTTCAAACTAAGGCCTCGTTTGATGCCAGTCGTAGCTTTTAGGGGATTAGTAATACGGGGGATTGAGATTGGGATTGATAGTGAAGGGGTTCATACCCCTCTTGTTTGATGTGCTCCGGACTAGGATAACTAATTGGTAATAAATTACATGATTTGTTGTTACATAATTGAGGTTATATATTAACAATGCCAAAATTGCCCCTGGTTAACTTTCTTCCCTTTTTAACTTTATGTATGTTTCAGTAATTTTTATATTGCCATCACTCATTTTCGTAGTTTATTTATCAGTAACTATTTTTTTAGTAATAAAGTACATATCTAGATAGAAAATGATGTTGTCTGCCGAAGAAGGTTTTTGTCAGGCAAGGGTTTGGATATGGTCTGGGTAGAGAGAGGCGTGAGGTTAGGTTTGTAGGCATTTACGTGATTAGGAGGGAAAAAATGGGGGTATAATGGTCTTTTCAAATTACTAAACTCTGGACTGGACTAACAATAACACCTCCCCCTTGGGTTTGGTATAACCTCCATTTTGGGCCATTACCAATCCAGAGGGACTACTGGCCCACCTCTTCAAATGCAAACGAAACAAGGTTAGAGCAAGCCCATGAGATTGTTAATCCAATCTCTTCCCCTATAACCAGCATAAACAATCCCCTAAAACCACAACAAAGGAGCATGTCACTCTCAACACTACAGATAGTATCAGAGATATCCCGAGCACTAAGAGGAAGGTGAAGCCGTCTCAATTGGGTGAAGCCCTATGTGCAAGCTGAGGGTTAGCTGAGCTTGTTATGCTACTAAGCTAGACGGACGTTAGTACTTTTTTTCCTTCTTTTACCTCGTTTTCGTCGGTATCTCTACTTGTTTGATGTGAGGTCTGTGTTTGTGTCGTTACTTGTCTGATGTAATTGAAGTATGTGTATGTGTAAGGGAGCACCGAATATGTGCAACGTTTGTAATCCGGGGTATGCCCCTAGATTCTTGTTTCCTAGGTTTGAGCTTTGGAAGGTGAAAAGGAGCAAGAAAACAAAACTAAACAAAACACAAGAGAGTAATTTCACTTGTTTGGATAGCTAAACGAACCGAGAAATGTTGAGAAAGCATGAGAAAAAAATATGAAAATAAAGAAATACGAATCTTCATGGGTTCATTTTGGTTCTCACCAAATCTCATCACTTCTTATGTAAACTGTGAGAAAGCACAAACAAAGAGATTCACTAAGCTACGTATAGAAAGAAGAATAATTTCACCTATTTGGATAGCTAAAAGAGCCGAGAAATGGTGAAAAAATATGAAAATTAAACCCAAAGATAAACATGAATCTTTATGGGTTCATTTTGTTTCTCACCACATCCCATCGCCTAAGGAAATTCGTGAGAAAGCACAATCTTTTCTTTTCTCTTCAATTCTCACAATTCCAAGGGAATAACATTGAATACTCACTAAAACCGACAAAAACAAAACAAAACAAAAAGAACGACTAGTAATTGGGGAAAAGCAATACTAACCAACAGAGTCACCAATATCGGTATCAGCGACCTGATTCTTCCTCAACTTCCGCTCCAAATGAGCAGCAATCCATATCGTCCCAAGCGTCCCCTTTTTTGCAAGTATAAACTGCGAATAGAACATCTTCCTCTAAAATTCCCCACCCAGTAAACCCCTTTCAACTCATACGAACTTCCAAACCCTAGAACCGCTCCCAAATCGCCACCAAAAACCCTAACTCGAACAAACCCACAAAAGTCGAATTGGGAGGGATTCGAATTTGATCTTTGAGGAATGAATTGTGCGAATCGAGCGAAACCTAGTGGGAATCAGTAGAAAGGTCAAGGTTAACACAGCAGAGGACAAAAACCCGAGCTCTTTGGGATGTTTTATCGCCAGCTTACAACAGAAGCTGGAGAAATGCAACGGGACGTAAATGACCTTCCAAATTGCTAAGATTTACTTTTGGATCCGCTGCAAAGTTTGACTCTATTCAAATTTGAGTTTGTTTAAGAATGTGGATTGGTTCATTCGAGTACACCAATAGGATTGGAGAAAACAATTCCTGCCGGGAAATAATTTTTTCCGAGCCCACTTCAATGATCGGGATTGTTCCTATTTTTGAACTCAACGTGCCAAAAATCAAGTTGATTGCGTACTGTTTGATATAGTTTCAAAACACAATTTATATTATAAAAAATTGTTGTGATAGGTTTTCGTCCGGTGCTGCAATCTTTTTCTTTTTTTTTTGCATGATAAATGTGTTTCCAAAATTATGTTAAAATGGGTAAGTTATTCAAGTTGATATTATATTTTTGAACTCAACGTGCCTAAAGCCACGTCGGAATGCAATATAATATCAACTTGAATAACTTACCCATTTTACTCGATTGTTAGGCCCAACAAATGTAATTAGTGTCAGTCACCATTTATTTTGAGACGCTTTCTTATTTAATCATAAAAGGCAAAGTTTACATAGAGGTACATTGCCTAAAAAGTGGGGAGAGAGAGGGGTTTTTTAATTATAGGAAATATTCTTTGATTCTTTTTAAAATAAAAATGATCTGACGGCTACAATTTAATTAAAAAATGTGATCTGACGGTCATAGATGTTACTTTGTTTGTATGACTAGACATCTTGTAAAAAAACTGTTCTGTATTATTATATTAAACGATATCCAACCAACTTAATTTTTTGACTTGGTTAATGTTCTCAATAAACTAAACAAAACGAACAATTCCGGTCATTGAGTTGGATTCTGAAAAAAAAAAAAATTTGTCAGGTTACAAAATTTCCTGAAAAGCTGGACTCTGATCAAGATATATGGTGAGAATATGCAAAAATAGGCATGAAGAAATCACAGCCGTTGGTTTTTGTTTCGGATAATGTGTTTGGTCATGTGAATGTTAATCTCATATTTTGCTCCACAAATTCAACTAGCCGAATAAGATGAACATTTGAAACGTATAGTAGCTCCTCCTCTTCTCTCCTCTATTACTTCCCCTCAAGGATTTGCCGGCAACACACCTTGGTCGACCGGATCTTCTCTCCTCTCCCTATGGACGGCCAGAATCAAGATTTTTGGGCAAGGGGAGCCAGATTTGGGGTTTCAGACTGGGGTTCCAGATCTGGACTTCCGACATCGGCGGCAATATCGGCGAGGGTCCATAGAATTCTGATTATTGCTCTTTCTTGTATGTTATGCATTTTTTTCGAAAAAAGGGTCGAACTAGAATAACGGATATCGTTGTCATGATTGCCCTTCTATATTATTTCGGGAATGACACCCTCTTTGACGGCTCCGGCGGTTCTTTTTTCCTGTATTTTCTATTTTCTTTTTGTCTTTCCTTTTCTGTATTTTCCTTTTTAGGTTGGTGTACGAATACTTTCATATTTATTAATTTCTCTCCATTGGGAAAAAAAAAACATATTGTAGGCCCGAGATGGGCCCAAACGGAATAGCATGGCACCATTTTGTGACCTCAACTAGCAAAGGGCCCCAAGTCCTTGCCAAATATATGAAAGTTTGCAAACTCTTGCCATAATATGGGCGTGCGTGAGCACGGTGCGTGAGCACGAGTGAAAGTGAAAGCATTTTTTGAAACATCTCTTTTTTCTTTTCTTTTTTGAACATCGAAACATCTCATAACATTAAAAACTCACGAGAGCAGGAGCGTAGAGTGAGAATCAAGAAATGAGCGAAGAATCTTAGTAACAATTTCGCAACACCCAATTTAAGGTTCGCAAAGATGAGTTAAGTCAGATTGTTCCACAACAAATACACATACTCTTAAATCAGCTTGTTATAGGATCAAACTTGGGCGGGAAGTATAATTTTCTACTGTGAAATGTTCGAATTGTCCTTTAGACTTCTTAGTGTTGGGTTGCATTTTATACTGCATAAGGGCAATATTGTCAAAATTTATCACAAGTCAGTAAACTATCTTAAGCCTGTGGAACAAGGGCTTTGACTCACTGGCTTTTAATTGCTAGAACCATTTACCTTAAGTCAGGTGTTGTGGAACATCACTAGTGTTCCACTAACCGACTTATTGACAATAGTGAAATTGAGTTGATGTATTGTGAGATAATGACATGTCTCATAAAGCGCAATAAATCATTTTTAAGAATAAGTTAATTTTGTGAAACAGGCTGACCATTGAATAACTTCTTATATGCATGGAGGAGACAGAGGTCAAGCTTCCCTTCGTATTTTATTCGTCCCACTCCTCCAAACTCCTTTCTACAAGTCGAGAAACAATATTCGCATTGATAATTCAAATCGTTTATCAATTGCATCTCAGAAGTAATAATATTTTCAAACAAGATTCGCATTGATAATTCAAACCTTTTGTCAATTGCATCTCACAAGCAATAATATTTTAGATCCGAAGATAACACGTATTATAGTAATGGTAATTATAGGTTCATCTCAAACAATTCATCTATAGAAAAACGTCACAATTGTCAGAGTTTCATGAATGTCCGAATAAACAAAATTTGGAAGAGAGAAATTTTATTTACGTTTGGTACCTAGGAAAAGAAACGAAAGGAAAGGAAAATATAAAATAACTTCCTCTTCCTTTGTTTGGGTTGAGAGGAAAAGGAGAGAAAAAATAACTAAACTAAACTATTTTAACTAAAAAATTTCCTCTTAACTTTCGTCTTTACTTTCTTTCTTTTTTCCTCTCTTTTATTTTCCTTTCTTTGCCTAAATACCAAATGGAGCCTTATAAAATGTAGACAAATAATGGTTGAAGCCTTTTATGTTAGCCCGACTCACGGAAAGAACTTTTCAAAGACAAGGAGGATAGCGAATCGGGAACCTGTAGTGAGTCTCATCTGGCCATCCATCTCGGCACCAACAGCTCGGATTTGAATCTTTACAATAATTTAAAGGCGAAATTCCATGGAGACCCCCTCATCTATTCCTCTGGGACACAGACACCCCCTAACATTTAAAATCGCCCAAACACACCCCCTCATCTATAACCGTTACCCACCTTCACCCCTTCTGTTAAAAAACCTTCCGTTAAAAAAACCCAATCACTTATTTGGAAAATTTTCAGACACAAATGCCCTTCAAGAGCAATATATAATACATACACCAGGGCCCTATCTCCTCCATCTCTCTCCTCCACACCCATTCTTGATCTCTCACTTTCTCTCTCTCTCTATAGCTCTCTCTCTCTCTGTGTGTCCCTCCCTCCCTCCTAAGGCAGTAATGGAAATTGGCAACACTAGTGGTAACTGCTACAACTCCTACCAAACCCATAACTGGGTTGATTTCAACTGTAGGTGTGGAGTAAAAGCCCCTTTGAGGACTTCGAATTCATATGCCAACCCAGGAAGGAGATTCTTGGGCTGTGTGAACTATCA
>JAXBDA010005264.1:0-25193 GCA_036023075.1 Gaultheria prostrata
TGAAGAAAGCTTTATACAACAGCTGGCAGTTGGTTAGAGCAACCCCACTTGCTAAACTCGTAACTAACACTACTTAACCGACTTAAACCAACTCACTGAGTTTTGCTTAGTCAGCAAACACAACTCATTGACCCTTCTTTACACTTACTTCGGATTGTAAAACATGAATATGTTTGAAAACCATTAGGTCCACTACTCTCGTACTTTGAAACACCAATGAAGCTCAAATTTTTAATTTTTGAAACTTGAAGTAATTGTTTTATTTCACATTTTAACTTTTGAATATTTAAAACAACTTCGGATTAAAAAATGAAGCATACAATGAGAATTTAAATCTATTAGTTTCAAACATATAATTCATGTTTTAAAATCCGAATTAAGGTTCATATTTCAAACATTCATATCCGAAAATACTGATCAAATTCAATACTGGGAGTCCGAATGGCGGGGTCCAAAAACGAAGGGGAGGGGTAGATTGGGAATATTTGAAAAATTTGTTGATTGTATTTATCCAAAACTGGGTTGCAATTTCAAATTTTGATTTTAAAATTTTTGATGGTTGTATTTAGCTAAAAGGTGGTTGCAAATAGAATTACCCAAAAGCTAATCATGTAAATTTACATATAATAATAGAAAAAAAAAAGTGAAAAAAGAGCCATGGTTAATCACCTCTCTCCTAAAATTTGTCAAAAACGCTGACAACTTTTGGCGGCAGCACGCTCCTCCAAATCCACATTATAGTGTATTAACCTAAACACTCTTCTCTCTCTCTCTCTGCATTTCTTGATTAGATTTCCCGGGAGTAACAGGTAACTTTCTACATCTACATCCCCAAATAATTGAGGTTGTCTGTTCCTTCATCGGCATATTCACATACACTAGGTGGGTAATCGATTTCGAAACCTGATTCCCCAATTTCTATCCCTGTCTTTTAAGCGCTGGATTGAACGAGGAGAGAGGGGGAGAGAGAGTAATGGGAGCTTATTGCAACGATGACCTCACTTTCTCTTCGAATTACACTTTCGCCTCCTCGCAAGATCTCAGATTCTCCAAACACGTCCATGACAACGTCCACGGCAACATTTATCTTGATCCAGTAACATTCTCAACTGCATTTCCTGCTAAATTCTATCAGTCATGGCAATGTGATTTGATTTCTGTTCTTCTTTTTTTTGTTGCAGCTCTCTCTGAAATTCATAGACACTGAAGAGTTTCAAAGGTAATTGTGATTGCTGTTTTATGTTTAATCGAGTACTATGAGAAGCATCTGGTTACTGATATTTTCTATTTAATTCCATATATTGCAGGCTTCGTGATCTTAAACAACTTGGTGAGATCATGTTCTCAAGCCGTTATTATCAGGAATCGATATCAGATAATTCATATCAATGTTTTCTTTCATTTCACGTGTCATATGAAATGAGTTATTCGATTGGGAATTTTGGATTTAGCAGTCTCATTGGAAACTTACGAGACATTTGAGAAAATACTATTGTAGCAGATATAGTCCAAAATTGTAGCGAAGTTTATGGCTTTGTCCCTAGTTAGAGCTAGATAAGCAAACCCATGCCGGGTGTGAAAGTTCGAGTACCATAAGTTAGCTTAATGAAAGAATGACTTTTTCAAGTTCATGTTATTTGGATTCATGACCTGTCTTGGTGACTGATTAAGGTACTAAGCCTTAGTCCTTAACCAAGTGAAAGATCGAAACTTTGGAACAGAACTCTGTCAAAAGTAGAAAGCTACTGCTGGCTTAAGTTATTATCTCGAGTAAGTTATGAAGTAACTGCATATATTTCTATTGTTGAATTCCCAGGATGCTTTCCAATGTTTTTCTGAAAGTGACTTTTATTGTATTCCAGCAATGGCACACATGGTTTATCCAGGGGCTGTGCATTCTAGGTTTGAACATTCTCTTGGAGTGTATTGGCTAGCTGGTGAGGTGGTTCAAAAACTGAAAACTCATCAAGTATGGCATGTGCATGCTCTGATCATTTTAGTTATGGAACTGCACCTTGGGGGTTTAAAGTTACAGAGTCTTCCATTTTTTTTCAGGGCTTGGAGCTTGATATTGACCACTATGATGTGCAAACAGTGAAACTTGCAGGTAACTTTTTTCATCACATGAGGCCTTGTTTTTTCAAGTGATGTGATGTTTCTCTTGTCTTGTTGCTTCACTTTCAGGACTGTTGCATGACGTAGGCCATGGCCCTTTCAGTCACTTGTTTGAACGCGAGTTTCTTCCTCAGGTTCTCAAGGGCTCTAAATGGTGAATTTATTGTCCTTCATTATGCTGCATTACTGTCTTTGATGGAATACAAGTGCATTTCAAATTGGCACAGACTCACAAGTATATATCACTTCTTTGACGATGGAGATTTCTTAAACTACTCCCGAAGAGTGAGGAAATATCAAATAGCTTTTCTTATACCTTTTCGTGGAAACAATGATACTTGGACTGAGAGGCTCAGGTAAATGTGCCCAACCCGACCAAACTGAGTATTAGTAGACTCTAGTACTAACTGAAGCTAACCATCAACGTGGATACATGTAAACTCTCCACCTAAATCAGAGAAAAGTAATTCACATATGTTGGCACTTGGCACTAAAAAGAGAGTAGAAGAATTTGAATGGTACAGCTCGCAAGATTTGTGCCATTGGATGTCCTTCTCAATGGGAAATCACCACTTGAAAATGTTGAAACTTAAGCAATGAGATGTACTTTAGATACTCATACAATGAATGTCCGAGAGCTCTCTCTCGCTGCCCAGAAAATTTACTTTGTCTCTTAGAGAATTTATTAGTGGTTCTCTATAAATAGCAGCATTACTATTGACATTATTTTATTGTTTCCAATGCTTCATGTTCTACTAATTTATGCTACTTAAGAGGTGAATTACTTGGAAAAACAAGACGTGACAAAAAATTCTACCTCTCCTTGGTGTATTCAATTTCCATTTTCTCTTTTGGCTATTGTTGTCTGCTTTAGGGAAACCTCTTCCGGTTTTGCATCTTAGGATTAGCCATATTCAGTTGTTATTTATGTCAAATACATATTAAAATGTTGTTCGTTCAGGTCTCATGAGCAAATGTCAGTGAAGATGGTTGACCACATTGTTGATAGGCACCATATTGACATTGACTCTGGAACCATTAAAAGAGTTCAGGTAATATGATGCAATTAAGGCTTATCAATTGTGCAATATAACATTTGGGAGACAGGGCTTTGTTTGGTTTGGTTTGGTGTGATGCATAATCTCGCTAGCCCTTGCTATCATCTCTATCGCCTCCAATCTTATATTCATGTTAACATATTGTATCAAATCCTGATTGATATTGGAAGCATCATCTACTTTTGACTATAAATATTTCTCTCTGATTTGCCTATCCACCTAAACATTATAGAAGCTCTTCCCTTATTGTTTCTTTTACTTCATTGGTTCCTAAACGATGTTGAAGCCTTTTTGCCTTGCCTAGTTGCCTCACATAGATAACATATCAGTAGGCTAATTACGAAATACTCTACTAACGACATCTAAGTACTCTCTTTATACTGAAGCATTGCCATCATTTATATTGAACAATAATATCAGAGTTGTATTTTTCATATAGCATAGAGTCAATAGTGAAGCATCTTTCACGTAGTACTGAATCTATTCTACATATCTGAGTCATGTTTTTGCTTATATGAGAAAAGAAAACAAATGGTTTCAACTCTTGTTTCCAAAACCCTCTCGTATTGCTATTGTATCTGCACCGAAGTCTCGATTGTTCGGTTCTTGAATGTAAAATCTGCCCATTATTGTTTCTTTGCAATCAGCAGCTTAACATTGACATTTTCTTTCTGGTAATTGTGACATACTGACATCAATTTGTTTGAAATAAAACCTTAAATATTTGGATATAGAGTTACTGATAGTTTTGGAGACTTTCCCGTCTAGCAAACTTTTTGGACTTCGACACTTTCATGATCTTGCCCCATATGCCTATGTGACGCAGAGGGAAATTAAAGTCTTCTAAGTGCCAGTCAGCCAGTGTAACCTTCATTAGTACATTGAGGGACTTGGGGGTTAAAAACTTGTACCTTACCATGCATGCAGCGAGTTTGATTTCACATTAACAAGCTGATATTGGTTGATGGTGGCTGCAGTAGATTCTTAATACATCATTTAACAGAAAAAAAGGGAAAGAACGGAATGGTTGTTTCATTATTTGCGTTGCGCTAGTTTAATTTTTTCTTTTTTGTGTGTAGGTTGCTTGATATTGTATGGTGGGATAAAACCATATTGTGGTGGTAGTATAACCTTTTCTTTTTCCTTACCACCGTGTGCATATTTCGTTGGCAGGAAATGGTACTCGCTAGCTCTGAATTTTCTCTACCAAAAGTAAGTTTTTGTGTGACAATTTTTTGTGCATATTCTTCGCCCTGTTGGAGCCCTTTTTATACATCTTTAGGGACTTCTCAGTGCGTTGTCTTTTTCTTTTTCCTTTTTCAAATTGTTAACTCGTAGATTATCCTTGTTTTGTTTGTACATTATGTAGACTGCAAAGGAGAAGCATTTCTTGTATGATATTGTTGCAAATGGGCGCAACGGAATCGATGTCGACAAGTCAGTTCCACATGTGAACTAAGTTATCCATTGGCTTGCCAGTTCTCCTTATATTTATTTTCGTCATCCAAGTTCGAATATAATTCCCGACCATAAGTCTAATAATTAGTTGCGCTTGAATTGATTTGCAGGTTTGATTACATTGTCCGTGACTCCCGAGCATGTGGTCTTGGATGCAACTTTCAGTTTCAAAGGTTCAAAGTTCAAACTCTCTCTCACAAACTCACACACACACACACACACACAAAACATTGTATCCAAAATTTTAAGAGTCTAGGTTTCAGGTAGTTTGTCTCTTAGTGCTAGAGATATCTTTTGATTTTTCTTTCCCTCTTGGTGTTGTACTGAGCTTCAATGGATGTCCCTTTTCGTGATGGAATTCTTACTTACAACAAAAAAAAAAGGAGGATACAACTACTTGCAAACCAAGTATGGAATCTACTTTATCACATTCTTGGCCAATGCAGATACTGAAAATTATAACAATCTGAAGAATAGAAAGATGACAAATATTGCGCATCCTCTGGCGTTAAGTTTTCTTTGGTTCTTGCAGGTTATTGGAGACAATGCGAGTTATGGGTGATGAGATTTGCTATCGTGCTAAGGATTGTAAGCATCTTTCTTGAAAATTCACTCATTATGCTTGTACTTGATCAGGATTACCTTCTTATGCTTATGAACTTCAGATCTTACCGTCCACAAATTATTTTCCACTCGTGCCGATCTGTACAGAACAGTCTATACACATGCAAAAGTAAAGGTACTAGAGCAGATTCTCCTTAAATTAGTTGATTTCCGACTTCTGAGGCAGCATTTTTTCACCAAAAATCCGTGCCTTTTGTGTTATGTCCTTGCTTCAATGCGGGGATTTTGATGGTTAGAACAAGTTTACGTTATTAAACTTCTACTGTTTCAGGCCATTGAGCTCATGGTTGTAGATGCTTTGTTAAAAGCAAACGATTATCTGGACATTGCATCTCATGTTCTGGATCCTTCTGAATACTGGAAGGTTTGAGGCTTTGAGCCAATGTCTACAATTTTCCACTCGTATATAGTCGATTTCTACGCCCATATATATCCTGTGTAGATGTAAATATATTCACTCCTTATTTGGATGCAGTTGGATGACACAATACTAAAAACAATTGAGACAGCTCCAGATCAAGAATTAAGTGAAGCTAGAGATTTGATCCTTCGCATTCGCAGAAGAGATTTGTACCAGGTATTGAAGCTATGCTGGTTCTCGCTTCATGTAAACTCTGCTGTTTACTAATCTATGGGTCTCTATAGTCGTCTATAACATGCATGAAGGTCAAGTAAGTATTTTCCCTTTATCTATGGCAGTTTTGTAACGAGTATGCCGTTCCTAAAGACAAAATGGAAAATTTCAAAGACGTCACGGCACAAGATATTGTTTGTTCTCAGGTGAGCTGCTATCACTAACTTTCTTATGTGTGTGTGCATACATGGGTTTTCCTGATGACAAAATTTCTCATTTTGGAACCTGGGACTTCTATTGAGCAGAAATCGAGTGGAGTGATTCTAAGAGAAGATGATGTCGTTGTTAGCAACGTCAAGATTGATTTGACACGGGGGAAGAATAATCCGCTAGAGAGGTACTTCAAATTAGTATGGAGTTTTTAGGCTGATTTTGGAAGACCTTTCTTTTGTTTGTCTTCTTGTCCTTTCACAACAATAATCAAAATAGAAAAAAGGAAAAAGAATTGTTCAACACACTTATATATTCTCTCCTTTGCATGTATGAAATCTTCCAGCATCAATTTTTTCAAGGTACGATTTCCTTCAAGATTTTCTTTTCTTCTTTTTTGTTTCCTGCGACCCTTCTTCCCCTTTTTGTTATTGGTTTCACACTGCAGTATTAACTCTACGTTCATTCAGGATTATGATAGCGAGGAGAAGTTTCCTATTCCAGAGGAACGCATAAGCCACTTGCTCCCATCCTCTTATCAAGATTTGATAGTGAGAGTGTACTCCAAAAAGCCAGAACTGGTCTGCAAATTGTACAGTATTTGTGCTTTGTTGATATTGTGTCTGCCTTAACTTTACCTCCAGTAACAAAAAATACTAAAACGAAATGCAGGTTGGATTGGTTTCTGAGGCTTTTGAAAACTTTCAGCTTAAGACATACGGGATCAGAGCGCAGGTACATGCAACACCAGAGAAGAAAAAACGGCGCATGTGAGGTAACGATTATCGGTATCGCCTCTCTCCTATTCATCCCTTTACAAAATCTTGGGATCCGAACAATCTTTGATGTATTACAGGTTCCGAACAGTCTTAGATTTAGAACGAGATTGTTATACTCTCTTGTGAGGAATGGCCATAAAAAGGTGGGGTGACAAGTTCTATTCATATTTGGATTTTCGGAGACGGATTCGGCATTGTGAGCTGTTTTTAATTTCTCCATTTCTTTTGTCCTTTCTTACGCCAATCTGTATTTGTAGGACCATGGATGCAATCATGCTGTAAAGCTTGTCTTTCTTATTCATTTTTCAGTAAATTACTAGATGGTTGACATGTCAGTGAATATCTGTAATCTTAACATGGGGAGATTAATTAGTATTTAATAACGTGGAGCTTGAAATATAATTGAGATAAGGACGGAGAGTGTAATTATAATTTTTTAGTGGTATGCATTATAATTTGTGAAATCGAGCTTTATTCGTGTTGTAACCGGGTTTAGACGAAAAGAAACAACTCAAATAAGTCCATTGTGTGCTCCTGTCTATGGAGGAGAGGTAACCCTAATTCCACCATGTAGGATTCGTGTTTATTTTTTGTTGTTTAATCTATACGCGTTATTACTGGGTATTGGGATTTGTTTTCCAACATGACAGACCAATCTTTTGGTGGGTTGGAAAACCTTAAACACGAATCTATTACAGTAGTAATTTTTCAACTGGGAAAAAATTTAAAGATTGAAGTGATATATTATTTACGATTTAAATCAATAAATCAATAAGAAGCTTGTATTAAGTGATGAATTGAGGTTCACATGGTCCAATTAGGAAGACCCTTTGCTTGTATTATTGCAAAAGACATGAGTTCGATGAATTCGATTTTGACACTTCATATATTCCTAATAGGGTTATTTACATGCACATCCCCTCCACAAAACTTGTTTATCTCACTCATACCCTACACAAAATTTGCCTACGGGGACACCCCTTCATTAAAGTTTCTGTAGAGGGGGGCCTAACTTTGTTAATGGAGGGATTGAAAAGACCGTTGTACCCTTATTTACATATAACTTAGCAAATTCCATCCCCAATCCCACACCCACCACCACCTTTTGCCGCCACCAAAACACCACACTGACCCTTAAACCGCCACCATCATCACCTAAACCACCCAAAACGCCACTCACCGCCCCTCTAACGCCACCCTCACTATTACCCACTGCTTCTTCCCTCTCTTTCTCGCCTCCATATCGGCCTTCTCCAAGGCCTCTTGAGGCCGATCGGCCTCATTTGAACCACCACTCGCCGCCTCCACGCTATCGGCACGTGATCCAGGCGGCGGCGTGACCTCCGCTGCTCGCTTCTCGCCGTCGCTGTCGTTCATTAGGGTCGTGGGTGGCCCTAACTTGGTTGGATCGTCCATAAAAACGAGTATACATGATGGATTTGAACCAAAATCGATCCAAAATGAGTAGATCTAGGTCAAAATCGAACAAAACGTGGAAGAATTTGGGACAAGATGTGAGAAATCGAGGGGAGAAAGAGGAAATCGAATGGAGAGAGAGAGAGAGAGAGAGAGAGAGAGAGAGAGAGAGAGAGAGTCGACGTCGGGATGAGACAGAGGGGGTTATTTTCTGGTTTTAGAGATATGGTAGGGCAAGCCTGGAATGTTTGATCACATTTCAAATAATTTCTGTCAAAATTTAAACGGAACCAGACGAAACCCTAACGGAAGGGGTGTACGAGAAAAAGAAACTTTAATGAAGGGGTGTCCCCGTAGGCAAATTTCGTGTAGGGGTGAGCGAGACAAACAAGTTTTGTGGAGGGGGTATGCGTGTAAATAACCCTTCCTAATGTGCGCCTCATTAATGCTCTCCTAATGCTCTTTTTTTTTTTGAACGGCATGCACTCCTAATACTCGCCTCAGAAGACTCTGAACACATAAATTGCCACCCTTTTTTTTTTTTTTGTCATTCGATATACATCAATAGGGTTAATTGTTAGATCTTAGTAAACCACAAGGGTTGACCTCCTCTCCATAGGATTCGGACCCAGAACCTCACTCCTATTGAAGGGGCTACACGACCAACTAGGTTAACTATCCTGGTATGCTACCCTTTTTTCGAAGAGCAAATTTTTCTCTTACTACCAAAATATAAGAAAAAGTGAATAGATACTTATGTTTATTGTACCGAACTAGACGACACAATTTCACAACCCATATCAGCTTTTCTTTTTCGTGTTTCAGCGATTTGCATCTAGCTAGATAAAAAATACTCCCTCCGTCTCTTTTATAGTGTATACATTTTTATTTTGGGCTGTCCCTTAATAAGTGTGTTTTGAAAAGTTAGCGGGTACATTTCCTATTTTGCCCTTAAAAGTAAATTCCTTTTTAAAAAGTTAGTGGGTATTACTATATTAACAATGGTAAGTAATGAAAAGTACATGTAAAAGTTGATATGAGAGAAAAATAGTTGGAATTCCCAGGTAACACACTTAAAAAGGGATGGAGGGAGTAGTTAATTAGGTATGTCGAATACAATCATACAAATACTAGTTGTGGATCGTATGGTTCTACAATTAAGCCTATTACATTTGGGCAAAAACAAAACGGCAAAAGACAAATTTCAGATCAAACACCCTTTGAGGAAGCAAGCCATCACAAACTGTAGAGCGGCAATCGCAGCATTGTGCTTCTGGATTTTCTGTATGGGTGTCCACCAATGTCTTGCTATTTGCTGTGATTGAGAAAATCCTGAATTCGAATTTTTCTTTTTTTGATAAACAGAAGATATTATAGATGCTCGAAAAGGGTACATTGAGGAAAAAGAGAGGGAGAGAAAAGAGATGATTCCAACCAAGGTTTGAGAAGCTCGAAGGCGAAAACACCTATTGGGGCGAAACCCAAAAAGAAAAGAAAAGAAAACCAAACCCATAACCGAAAAACAATACCACGACAAAAGCCACACGGAGATCAACCTAAAACAGCCAAAGAAGCCAAACCCAAAAACCAAAAAAATGACCACGACAACCAGCAACCGGCCGAATGAACCACCCACCCTCACTAAACCAAACCAAATGGACCTATACGACTCGAGATTTTCTCCCATTTCTTAGCTATTTGAGATTGGGCTTTGAATTCATCTTCAATCCTCAATTCGAATTTCCTATAGTACGATAACTCCTACCCAAAAAAAAAAAAAAAAAATGAGGAAAGAATCAACTCATGGACTATGAGAAACACTATGAATCCATCATTGGATACAAACCATAGAAAAATGAGAAATGCTCAAATTACAAAATAATGATAAAACTGGGTGTTAATTAGTTTCAGTGATTACATTCTTCTATTGAAAAATAAAGTGGACCAGTATCAAATAAAACAATAGAATGAATAACCTCTTCCATAGACTTGTTGGAATGCGTACTCCCATTCGCATTCCCATTCGCATTATCGAACACTAAAATTACAGAATTGTTCAACCCTAACCAGCAATCTTGTAGCTTGGGTTGGCAAGATTATCAAGGCCAGAAACCACTTGAATTGACTCTATGACATCTCCAACTTTGACATCTGCCAACAAATCTTCATTTTCTGTCACGTAACCGAAAACTGCGTAACGACCGTCCAATATGTTGGCATTACTTGGAGTGAGTTCACTTTCTTTCAACAGCCAAAACACTTGGCTTGAAGCGGAATTGTCATCAAACTCCTGTCAATATGAAGTTAAAAGTAAATATAGCGGGAATCTAATCCATTTAGAAGTTAATTAAGCGAATAAATTTGAAGTCTCACATCTCTGGCCATGGCCATTGTTCCAAATGCATTGAATGGAAGCTTTGTTTGAGCCTTGTAAAGACCAAGTTCCTGCTCAAGTTCAAAATTCATATGATACCATAAGAACCTTACAGCAGAATAAACTCACTTCTCAGTAAAAAAAAGAAAAAAAAATCCAACCAAGGTACCATATGAGATTTATAAACTCGAAAAATTTGGTTAGCAGATTCTTTTGGAATGTATACAAACCACACCACCTCCATCCCTTTTGTCAAGTCATTTGTAAGCTTAAAAGACATCCATTGTGCAGCCGAAAGAAAAAAATAAAAAAAAAAAATAAATCAATAAATCCATGTTTCCACAAGTATGTCAGGATAATGCCTCAGTTTTAAACCTAGTGGCATGCACCGACCAAGACAAAGATATTGTTCCGGGGGACGATAAAATTGAATGTGGAAAACACTAATGCTGAGACTTACTTCCAAAGTTGCACCATAGAAAGGTGCTTTCTCTCCCATAGCCATAATTTCCAATGGTATCGTCCGTGTCTTCTCTGTACTAGGATCAATAAAACCCTCGGCGGGTCCCTCAGGATCTCCAGTTTGGACTACAAAGCCATCAGCTGCAGCAAACCCAATTTATTCATTAGCCTTGTGAGGTATATCTGAAACTCTAATTTATAATTTAAGCATTGTGTGTATGTCACGTAGTAAAAACCAACAAGGATGAAATCACATCTCACCTCTTTGGATTTCCATGCCGTCATAAAAATGTCTTTCCACCAAATCCACGAAATTTCCAGCCGTTACTGGAGCATTATAACCATCCAGGACAATGCGGAACACACACTCGTCCAGGCTAGGGTTGTCCTTGACCTTGACCTTCATATCCACGGTGGCTCTTCCTTTCAATAGAGGCATGTTTTGGTATTCTTCAGGAACTTCGTAAGGGAAGCCATCCACCATATCCTCTTCAACACTGCAGAAACCCAATGCCCCAGGAAGATCTCAGCTGCAGTCAATGACAAGTAATATATGAGAATAGTTTATTCTAAGCTTTAGTACTGCAAGTTCTTTCTAACCCCTATTTATTAATACAGAACATCTTTATGACAAAAGGAAAGATATTCCCATAAACAATCTTGTTATTTGCCAAATTCTATCTTCATCTACTTATGGACTCGTGGACTATGAAGCTCACATAGGTACACGCGGCAAAGGTAGTTTATAGCATGGCCATGTCAATTACAGCCATTCTGAAAAATAAAAACAAGGGCAGGACAGGACATCAAGAACATGTATGGGGTCAATTGTACAAATGAAATGCTAAACCTTAGTTGCAGGATCCTTCTAAAATGGGTGCGCTCCCAAGTTGGGAGCTTGAATCGGCGCTCCCAAGATGGGAGCTTGACGGGAGCTCGCTCCTAACTAGAATGGGAGCTTATCGGGCCATTAAAGCAATTATTCTCATACTTTTAAGGGTGTAGAAATAAGAATATGAAAATCATATGAGTCGAGAAATTTTGCAAATTGAAAATATCTAACTTCCAAAAATTTTACCCTTTAAGATAGGGAAAATACTCAATAAGTATCACTTATCCTTCAATGGTGAAGTATTTAAAGATATTTTATATACATATTTAATTATGATCTATATACGCTCCTTGAGCGCTCCCAACCTTGGGAGCTTCTAGGTGCCTCCGCTCCCCCGCACCCGCTCCTGCTCCCGCTTTCGCATCCGCTCCCTCTTCGTGCAACTAAGTGCTAAACATTGACTCCTCTTTTTACATAACTCAGTTTATCCAATTCTATATACTAGGAAAACGAGTGAAAGATGTCCTACTATCAAGTTTAGAAAGTTTTCCTAATAAGACAATTGGATGTTTGGGGGCTTCATATGACTAACTTCAAAGGCTAAAGGAAGTGGGATTAAATCACAAAACGCAGAGTTATAGATGCCGTATATAAACAAGAAATAGACCTATGACCACAAGATCTCACCAGAAACACGTAACTAAGTAAATTTCTCAAATACCTATCAACCTTTAGTAGAAATCCCCTTCAATAGCCGTTAAACTAAAATTTGAATATCATTGAACAAAGAATTGTCCTAAACTTCTTTATTAATTGTGATTGTCAACTTAGAGTCGACAACGGAGCATCAAAGGGTCATGGCATCTATAATTTATCTTCAACCAAAATAACATGCATATAAGAATGACAACGTTGTGATCTTCAAAAACCATAAACTATTTTTCTTTAGTCTAGTTTTTTATACTTACCCTCCGACATAATTAAGCAGCTCCTTCTGTTTAGATGATACTGCATCACGTTTTCTATCTTCCACAATCTGTTGGAGCTCATCCATGCCAGCTTCAAGCTTGCCCAGCAATTCAATTCCATGATCTTTCTTTGACTCGGCCAATCCCGAAACAATTAAACTTTTACCCTGCTTAAAAGCCCTAGACGCCTGCCTCACATTCTACAAGTAACAAGTCAACAGTTTTGCATCACAATTAATTCAAATCTCTCCAAATATACACAAGCAAATGTAAATAACATGTAAGATGACTGATTTCTCACTCTTTCCACGGAATCAAGTGCCTTGACTCCAGCAATTTTGAGACTATCAGTGATATCTTCAAGTGGCTTTTGAACCTCCCTTATAGCTTTATTGTCAATAGGCAATGCGTTTCTCAACAGCGCTCCTGGGTCCTTAATTGGCGGCCCTGAGATCAAAACTGCCAAGTCCGGCAAGGCTTGAGTAGCTGCATTGGCATGACTAGACCAACCCAAAGTAGGTTCTCCAGTTATCAATCCAACAGCCAATGCAATCGAAATCGCACATTCCTTCAACGGAAATAACCTCTCCCTCTGCCCAAATTACCAAGTTTCATTAAAATCTCAACACTTATAACATCTTCACTGACCTCACAGATAACCTAACTTCTAACCTGTTTCGTGGCAGTTTTTTTGCATCCAGTTTTGTAGGACACTTTCCAGGAACTGTTTTCACACTCAAAAAAAAAAAAAAACCCTTCACAAAATCGAGTTCTTTTAAATTCATAGAGAATGTAAATTGAAAAACGCTAATAAGCAAAACTATTAATATTCAACAAAACAAAATTTCGAAACTATCCATATTATTACAAAATTTCAACAATCACATAAATATCAATTTTTTAGGAAAAAAAAAAAAAAATCAATTGTGCTACAATTTTCACTTATTTGATTTTTGACATGCTCATTGAAATGAACTTAAAATTAAAATAAGCACACAAACATTTTGGGCCTCTCATCTTATAAAATTTTGGGGCCTAGGCGAACGCCTTGCTCGAATTTGCTCAGGGCCGGTACTGTTACGGACAATTTCGTATGTACAAATTTCCAAACACAACAACAAAGATTCAATTTGCGAAAAATTTATAATTAGTGTGTACAGTTTCAGTTACCTGTTTATTGTGGCGAGGGATTTGGGAAGAACAGCGCGGTACGAATCGGCGAAACGAGGCGTTCTTCTGAGAATTTGGTAATCGAACAAAATTGGAGGTTATACGAGGGTTGATGGGTTTTGAAGTGGTGGAAAGAGAAGAAGAGCAATGGTAGGATATAATTGCCGCCATGGGAGTTAACAGAATGCAAATGACATTAGGGTTTGGGATTGGAAAATTGTGAAGGTAATTGTTAGAGAGAGAAAGTGATAGATATAGAGAGAGAGTATATAAAAGTGGATAAGGTGAAAGAAGAGGGAAGAAAACACATCCACTGGAGTTGAATATTCGGAGGTTCTGGATTGAGAGGATAAGATGGCTAAGATTTTGGATTGGACGTGGGCTCATGGGCCTGAAGGATTTATGGGCTTAAGTTGTCAATTAAAACATGCGTAGTATGTAGGTAGGAGCTGCAAATAAACCGAGTAGTTTGTGAGTTGGCTTGTTAAGGCTCAAATCGGCTAGTTACTGAGTCAAACATGAGCTAGAATTTTAAGCTCATTTAGAAAATGAGCTGATTCCAACACTCAAAAGCTTAGCTTGGCTTGACTCGTAAATTGGCTCATTTGTAAGGATGAACTCATTTAAAGAGGGTCGTTAAATAAACTCCTTGATTCGACTCGTTTGTAGCTCTAGACAAATTATGTCGTTTTATGAACTCCGTTAAATAAACTACTTGATGAACTCCTTTAGCAGATGAATACAGTAAAATTTTGATCAAAAAAAAAAAAAAACTCCTTTAGTAGATGATTTTTTATTTTGGAATAATTAGTAAAAAATGCTATATTTTTTTTCCCTTTTTAAGAGAAGGACACGCGTATTTTGCAACAAATTATAAGGACAGGGTTAACGCGAAGTGACGAAAACACTCTTTGCCCCTATAAGCCTGTATACGAGAACATTCGCTGAAGGATGAAATGGTTTACGGTTTCCTGATCGTCATTCTTGGAGACTTGGAGTAGGGTTTCCAATCAAGATCGGTTCGAAGGAATTCAGTACTGGACTGTCCACCTATTTGGAAGTAATCATGCGTTGGATTTACAAAAAACAAGTATGAATTTTAGTCTGCTCATTTTACAGTGTACATTCATTTTACATTGTACACTCGTATTAAAGTGTATACTCATGTTACATTGTACACACATTCTTTTTTCAGTGCAATGGACTGTACACTCATTTCAGTGTACGCTGATATTAGAGTGTACACTCATTACAGTGTTCACTCAAATTCAAACTCCCAAACTGGATTCTTTTGATCATTTTACAGTGTACACTCAAATTCAAACTCCCAAACTGGATTCTTTTGATCATTTTACAGTGTACACTCAAATTACCTCGATCAATAGTGCTTGATTTTGCTATTCTGGAATCGGATTGAACAGCGAGATCGATTGTTGAATTGAAGTCGTTATAGAGAGGGGCGATGCGAAGATTAGCTTGATCGATAGTGCTTGATTGTGCTATTCTGAAATTGAATTGAACAGCGGGTGTGGAAATCGATTTCCAAAAGTTATTCGAATTGTTGCAGCAATGAAGATCGATGAGAGAAAGAGAGAGAGAGGCGGACAGTGGCTTTGTGGTTTAACGACCGGGGGTAGTTTGGTCCAAAAATTTGCTTCGGCCTTATGGCCCAACGGGCTAAAAATTTAATGAAGCTGCTCTCTAACAAATTTTCCTGATGTCCTTCCCATTAAAAGTGTAAAATATAGTGGATTTATGGCTAAGTGACCTTTTTATTTTTGATACTACCTCTACTAATAGGGATGAGGGATGGAGTGTCATAACAAGCTTCACATCTTTCATATTTATCCTCTTATTTAATATAAAAGAAATAATTATGATTATGATTTGATAATTATTCTTCTTATTTATTTTAAGAGGAATAATTATACAGAAGAGAAATACTAATTTCACCAACAAGTGGCCTTGGCTGGGCTTGGTAAATTAATACTAATCACATCATTTTGACATGTGGCTCCATTTGATTGGACCCTTCACATATCTTTGATTTTGACCTATGGACACTTGACAGTATTTGATTGACCGTTTATTGTGCCCTATTTATTAGGCCTTGCAACACGTGACAACTTGTGATAGGCTAAAATTTTTACATTCCTACACATGCCCCTCGAAAGTTGCTTATGTACGAAAGTGAGTGGGTCTCGAAATGTTAACTTGATTTGATGTAAAAAATTTGTATAGTCGGTCAAAATTTTTCCATAATATTTGACGTCAATTTTGATTTGTCAATTTTTAGCTCATAGGGCAAATAAAATTTATGCTTGAATTTCCCTTCAAAGGTTATTTGGTTGGCAAGCAATGATAACCCAATTTAGCTGTAGACTAAATTTTGGTAGCCCAATAATCAAATTCCACGGGAAAACTTCAATTGGACTTTGCAATGTGAAATTTGCTTCTAGAATTACCGCGAATTCAAATCTTGCTCGGAAATCACCGCTTAAACAAAACAATAATGTTATATGTATAACCATTTACAACCCCTCACATACACGTGGAGTCCACACAAAATTATGAGTATAAACCCCACGTGTATGTGAAGGGACTATAAATGGTTGGAGCCATTCATTTTTGTAAACAAAAGTTGTAGTAGTATTTGCATTAGGAATGGACTTAATATAAAGAAATCGTAAGAGCTAGCACTCCAAGCTGCTAGGCCAAAGATGAAATCATGACCGGACCGAGGAGGGGATCTAATTGAATTGTACGGAAGCTGGTCCATAAAGTGCAAGTAAAGCACCATTTCAGAAGAGTACCCGAACGTGATCATGATTGAAAAAGAATCACCTGCGTGCATAAATTCTCACCCCTGCATCTTCAAACATTTCTGTAGGAATAAAGTTTCCGATGAATTGTTCGAAACGAGTGAGCATCGAACTCCCGGACAAATTTAGCTAATATTGACATCGATCTAAGAAAAATCATGCATGTTATCTTATGTTCAATCCTACCAAACTTCGTACTTAGAAAAGAAATCCAAACTGCACCGTAGAAATCCCAAAATTCCAAATTTTTCCAGGAAAAAAACCTCAAAGTCTAGAGGAAACGAAATTGAAGAAATTTGAAGACATCCTAAGCTGGGATGGAGGCTGTGATCAATTAGACTTGTGATAGCTGCACCTCTGGTTTTTGGACTTCTTCGGATCACGACTAGCCCGAGATTCTGGACTCCCGTAAAACCAGAAGTATAAACCAAGCTGGAAAAGAGAACACACAGCTCCCAGACCATTGCTAGTCTATATTTTATATAAGTGAGATTTGCACATATCTATATATATCTGTGTACGAATTTGTGTGCGGAAATTATCTCTAAAATTATTCTTAAAGTTGTCACCTGCCAACTGGCTTGTAGCCCAATGGCAATTCATGGTCCTCCCCTTGTGCGAAGCCAGGGTTTGAGCACCGTCGTGGGTGCTTGTGGTTCATGGCTATAGACAACCTTTGGACCTTGTGGATAAACTTACTAACTATCCCTAACCCCGCTAATGTATACCGTTTTGACAAAAAGAAAAGAAAAGTTGTCACATGACGGACTCTTCTCCCAGAATTTTTTTTTCTTTTTTTTTTGGATACTCAAAAAGGGGGGAGGATGGGGCAATCAGACTTTGCAGCCCTCACAATGACGTGACCATAAGGATTTCAAACTACAGAGCATTGTAGGAGGACTTTGAGGGGAGAGATAACACGAACTTTGGACCTTCTAACCACCCAAACCACTTGGGAGTAACAAAAGCACCCGTGGGGGTTTGTTCACACATTTTTTTGGGGAGATTTTATGTACTCCTATGTTATTTTAGGACGCGGGGTTCTGTTGTCTCTATGGGTCGGCAGACCTTACTAATCGCATCTGGAACCGTTTTAAATCTGAATCATTCAAAGCACTTTTGAACAGTCCGGATTGGGGTTGGCAGAGCGTACCGTCCCATGGGGACAGCAGAGCCCGCGTTCGTTATTTTACCGGTAGTGAAGGTCTCGAACATAATTGAAAGATAGAAAAAAACTGGTTTAGTTTTAAAGTTTGTCATATACTCCCTCCATCCCATTTTTAGTGTAGACTTTTTCATTTTAGATTGTCTCTTATTAAGTGTATGCTTTAAAAAGTTAATGGTGGTATAAAATGAAGATAAAGGATGATGTGAAAAATGTAATCATGATAGTTTCTAATAAGTTAGATTTACGAAACAATATACTTAAAAATGGACGGAGGAAGCAATAGAAATCTTAAGAGTTAACACTCCAAAATGCTAGGCCGAAGTTGAAATTGTGACCGGACCGGGAGGTGATTTAGGGCGGGTTTTCCGTTAGATAAAATGAAGTGATTTTATCACCCTTTCACCTCATTTGATAAAATGAGGCATTTGATAAAATGAGTCTACTGTAGAAGAGGGAAGGACAGAAGAGAAAATTACAGTTTTGCCCCCAAATTCATTTGAAATATTCATTTTTATTACATATGGTGGGGCCCCTTAAAGAAAAAGGAAGGACAAAATGGTAAATGATGCATTGGGTGGTGATTTAATCACACTTGAATTTTATCTAATGAGAAAGAGAGTGATTTTATCAAGTGCGTGATTTTATGGGATTTCCCATAAAATCTAATGGAAAACTCGGCCTTAGTCGAGTTGCGAATAAACTGGCCTAAATACACCTAGCTGTCAAACAAAAAAAGAGTTGAAGTCATCTCCCCAGCATGTCATTGGTCTTTGAAAGGCACATAAAAGTGCAAGTAAAGCACCATTTCAAAAGAGTACCCGAATCGAATGTGATCACGATCGAAACAGAAATACCAGCGTGCATAAATTTTCAAACCCTGGATCTTCTAACATTTCTGTAGGAAGGAAACTAATTGTTCGAAACGAGTGAGCATCGAACTCGCGGACGAATTTAGCTAATATTGACATCAATCTAAGAAAACCATGGCATGTTTATGTTCAATCCTACCAAACTTTGTACTTAAAAAAGAAATTCAAACTGCACCGTAGAAATCCCAAAATTCCAAACATTTCCCGGAAAAAAAAACTCAAGTCTAGAGGAAACGAAATTAATGAAATTTGAGGACCACCCTAAGCTGGGCTAGTGGCAGTGATCAATTAGACTTGTGATAGCTGCACCTCTGGTTTGGAAGGTCGAGTCGACTCAATATCAGCACTCCAAGGCCAGCACCCGGAAGACTTCTTCTTCTGCGTTTCACGACTTGCCCGAGATTCTGGAGTCCCGTAAAACCAGAAGTACAAAACAAGCTGGGAAATAGAACTCAAAGCGCCCAGACCATTGCCAGACTACAGAAGAAGCAAGAAAAGGTATTAATCTTCAATTTTGAAGGACACATACGATGAAACTCATTTAATAATCTTGTTTTGATCTTCGATTGATTTAGTTTCATGGTAAGGAAAAGAATGCCAGAAAAAAGATGGGGGGCCTAATGCAATTCGTTACATGCTTTTTACCTGGTGTAATGTACCTATTGATGTTCTTATGAAATTCATAGAAAAAGAAAACTAATCTCAAGGAGTAAGAATAAAGAACTTACCAAGATGTACGGGTCAATTGCCATTTTGGGAGGAATCTTAATCAAAGCATAGGCTGCCCAGATAATACCATTACACAAACCGGCCACCGAGATCCATGGTTGCATATATTCCACACTTTTGGTGCGGAGAACCGTTTTCTGTTTTATGCAAGAGATTACAAAATAATCAGCAGCAATATTGGAATATTGGTGTATATCATATGAAAGGGCGTGTTTGATTGCACACGATATATAATTTAGTCTTTGTGAGATATAGACATACCATGATGGTGATAGGGGAGGAATAGAGTATCAGTCCGAATAAAACGGAGCAAATGCCCACAAGGAGGGATTTATATTTGTCGGAGGGCATAACGAAAAGCGCCAAACAAGCAATAATAACAGTGAGCACCACCTCGCCCCCAAGATAAAGAAGAATCTTGAGCTGAAATAGAGGAAACGAGTAAAACATATGCGATACCCAAAAAAAGTAAACCGAATTTCAGGTACTAGAGGTCAAGTGCAATCTAACACACGCATAAGAACCCCTGAATCGATGTTTAGAGACTGAATTGATGGTTAAAGGAAAACATGAAACAGTTCAAATAATTATAGAGCAAATTAACGCTAAATGCACTTGTATTGTAGTTCTGTTTGCCAGCCATCAATAAGTTCCTAATCAACCTTCTTATTTCTTGAAAGAACTAGTAATTTGTGTATGGAGTTGTGGTCGATAATTGTGCACGTATCTTTTCTCATTCAGTAACGATCAACTTCTAACGGTGTAGGTAAACAAGCGTGGGTTTTCTTTGTGCCTAAGCCATGTCCAAAGTGTTCTCCAAAATCTCTATTTCTAACAAAACAGGATGAAACATGACAGGGAAAAAGATAAGTTTACTTTTCATACCCTTAGCTTTTTACCGAAATAAAAGTATACAGCAAGATAGCTCAGTGACAGAATGAACCCAACGCTATTGATTGAGATAACAGTAACGCTGTTAGGGGTGATGATGCCGTAGAAAACCCAGAATATACAGTTCATCACCATTGCAATGTTGGGATCTGGTTTGTAATCCTCCACTGCTTTCTTCTTGCAAATTATAATGACCGTTGCCCTACACACAAAAAATCAATGCATTACAAATATTGTCGCCTGCAGCAAATTGCTGGAGTGAAAAAGTCTTGCACAAGGGCAAAAACCGAAAAGAAAACAATACATGGGTAACATGGCAGAACAATAAGTGGTCGGTCCTTTTTTTTTTTTTTTTTTCTTTTTCTCTGTGAGCATTAACAAAATCTCAACAGGAAATCGTATCATTCTTTAAAGCTGAACTCAAATAAAAAAATGTTGGGATACAATAAGAGTTTTCCCCAAAAACGTCCGGGGAAGAGTTTCCTGTTCTCTATCATTCCTCAAATAGATCTTCTACATGTCTGTAGGTATTGATTTATGAGCATCATGTAAGGAATTTTGTACATGAATAAACAAAACGGAATAGTTTATATGCTAATAATGCTAGGGACACAACACTCCACCACAACACCAATTGAGATAGGAAATTCATGTGGGTCTACACACAAATATGTTCACACGCACACATATATAATCATAATCATAATTATTGAAAATTATATATATGAGAGAGAGAGAGAGAGAGAGAGAGAGAGAGAGAGAGAGAGAGAGAGAGAGAGAGGTCACAATGGGGAGAGGAACAGGGCGAGAGAGGTGACATTCCCTGCAGACAGAGAAGACCAACTTAATAGTTAGACAAAAACAGAATTGAAACATAGATGAATTGATCAAACCGGTAAAATTAACATGAACAAGATTATGTAACTAGCAAGGATCAGCAATTAATACTTCAAGTTCCATCATCCATGCAGAGAAAACAACAATTAAATTCCAACTCGGACCATTCCTGATATGGTGGTGAGATAAAAATCACATGTCTAGTATCGACAGCTTCTCATAACGCATTAGTCTGTTTCTGATTTATGACCGTTATGGCGATACTTGACCGTTACCGATCATTTAGGCACTTTTAAAATCTTTTGTCAAAAATCATGTAAAAAAATTCAAGGCCGCTACAATCAATAACGTCGCAACCATTGGTCCATTACCATTACATGTATCTTGTAATCTTGATCTAGTACCTTTATTGTTTCCGATCATCACTAGAATCCAACATTGGAGAGACTCGAGGACAACAAAACATTGCATTTAAACATTCACTCAAATAACACTCTTCTTCCAGAGCAGTGTTTTTTTTTTTGAAAACAAGAATCATCAACAAAACGATCGCTCATCAAACAGTAGAGTACTAAACGTTAAAGAGAAATCAGAGTTCTCAGTTAAAAGAATTGATCAACGATCCATGTGAAAACACGTACAACACGAATAGATTAGAGAGATGTTTGAATCGCATACCGATCCAGCCTAGCATCCAGTGACTAAGTACCGCGCCCTGCATCTTCGAAGCTTTGTTTTTAGAGAGAGAGAAAGGAGAGAGAGAGAGAGAGAGTGGCAGAGGAGGTGAAAATTGTGTGAAGTTGTTTGGGGGGTGAAGAGACGGTTTATATACAAAGCCAGGAGTCCCGACTTTGTGAGCACGTAAATTTAATTTAACAGTTATCAGAAATCGCTAAAATATATCCAGTACTCTTTATCTGTTTTCAATTATCCCGGATAATTTTGATGTTGGATCAGGATTAACCTCTCTCTCTCTCTCTCTCTCTCTCTCTCTCTCTCTAAGACTCATATTTGTAACAAACTTCTCTTCTCTCTCTATCCCATAGAATCTTTTGCATGGGAGAGCAAGCATGCACGAAGTTGGGGCGGTTATCGTATTCATTTAATTGGTACTGGGTTTCCTCGTAATTGCCATCACTGCCCTCAACGACGGTAACGGGATCGGACACTGCCACGTAGTACTCCGAATCACCACATTACTGTACTCCTGCCTACTGGATAATTATTAATCGGTTCAATTGGAACCGTGGGTCATGGTCTACCGTCGGAATTACAATCACTGTCGTCGATAACGGGATCGAGTACTGCCACATGGTTCTCCGGACCACCACATTGCGGTACTCTGCCTACTGTATAATTATTAATCGGTTCAATTGAAAGCTTGGGGCATTGTCTACCGTTTTCCTACGGTCTACCATATCCCTTGTGGATATATGTGGCACTCGAGTCAATTACTCCACAAGTTTTCTTTTTACATATTTTCAAAAAAATAAATCTTTCAAATATTGTCAAAATTATGCATTTAAAAAATAATGGTGGCATATAAACTTTAAAAAAGGGGGAAAAATATTGTCGAATAAAAACAGAGTTGTACCAAATTTCGTTCTAGTATTAGATTGCTTTATATTACTGCAGTTAGCTCCTGCTAAAAGAATTATTATTATTTTTTATGTTGATGTGAATTTTATATACCTAATAAATCTCTGCACCGCTTGTACAACAAGAATAATTTGTTGGGCCCGGAGTGCCCCCATGGATTTGGTTACACAGTGTCACTCCTTGTGACCACTCTAAAAACAGACTTTGTAAGGACCCAATTTTATTTACTCGTTTTATTAACAAAATTTTGTTAATTTCTTTTACAAAAAAAATATGCTATATATTATAATTTAGCTAGTAGATAACTATATAGTGTAGATGTAGAGATAACTATATTATAATTTTCCTACGACAGTTGTTAAATTTAGGTAGTATCGTAGCTAGCTCCATTTGGAACCCAAAGTCTTTTGACTTATCCATTTTATAGATCCCGCACATTTTGATTATTTTTTGCACAAAATAGAGAATGCACTTGCTAGTCCATTGAATGCACATATTCTCTCTAAAATTAGCAAGTTCTAAGAAAGAAAAATATACCCCATTTTAGCTTATGTGGACCCCACGTATATGTGAGAGATTGTGAATTATGTTGTGGATGGATGATTGTGTACCTAGCATTTTTATACTTTTAGGGAGCCCATTATGGATGAAAAAATAGATAGAAAAACAACCCTTATATACAATGCCAATTAAGGAAACATTTAGGCAATCCGAAGAGGTTGGCATGCTCGTCTTGGCTTTAGACCAAGGGGTTTGCTCAGCACTTGAGATTTTCGTAGTGATCCAAGTCACTACATCCCTCTAGTAATGTCAATTGTTGGTCCTCTGAAATCTTCGTTTGAGATCGGAACCTTTCCTTTTTTTCAAGAATGTTGAGCACATTATGACTACAAAAAATTGTAACCATCGGAGATTGGTAGACACACAATTGAGACAAATTTTTCTGACAGTGTATTCTCGAAATGATATTGGCCATCCATATAAATGGTATCCGACGATATGACTACCAATATCTAATTAATTTGGTTTTCTACATAAATGATCTATTCAACGTTCCCGACAAATTGTACAGTTCCGATCCCAACTAAAGATTATAGAGGGCTCACAATTGATGTCACTACGGGGTAAATGTAGTGACTTAGGTCACTACGGTTACCCCAAATCCGTTTGCTCCTACCTAAAGGTTCAAGTTCGATTTTCCTTGCCTGCAGCAATTCTTGGGGCCACCTCTCCCTTATGCGTAACCGTGCAATGGGGTGTTGGAGGGGCTGTAAGAATTATTTTAAGATGTGAGCAAATTGCCTGAGACACCTTTCATTAAAAAAAAGAAGAAGAAGGGAAACACAAATTTAAGCTTAGCCGTGTGATGATGCTTCTTCCAGGGGCACTAAACAAGACGTAAAAAATACTTTGCTAGGACCAAATGATCATGTTTTTTTTTAACCGGATGTCCAGGTCAGTTTGAGCGCATCTCGACTAATTCTGGGGTCTTAGAGATGATGACCGAGCATAACTCCCAGGTTGCTAGCAAGGGGAATCAAATTTGAGACCTTAGGTGAGAACAAACCCCTAAATCCCAAACCAAGACCATTTTGCCAATCCCTTGTGGTTGACCAAATGATCTCGTTCTAGTGTTACATGACCTTTAAACAAAATTTGTTGTTGAAGAAAGATCTTTTTTTTTTTGAACTGGGAAGATAGATTACTTGCTAATCATTTTTGCGCAAAGTAAGCGAATAATGAGAAAAAAGGATGCGAATTTTAATTAGGCATCCTGTTTGAAAATTATACTTATGTTTCCATTCTATGAAATTTGAATACTTATGATTCCATCCCGACATTTGATAGTACTTGATTATCAAAAAAAAATTATTTAATTGGATTGAGAATTAGCGGTGATTAAGTTTTTATAACATAAGAAAGAAATAAAAATATTATTCTCTTTATAAGTCCAAAGCTATTGTAAGCAAAAATGAAAGTAAGAATGTTGTACAAATTTTAATATGTTGTTATTCAACAATGCTAGGTATCTAATGTAGAGGGCAAAATTCTGGGATCTGTATAACGCCCCTAAACCTGCAAGACAGAGAACCGTTAGAGCACCTTTGCCTTTCGTGGCAAAGGCCCTCCGATGCTTAAGTTAGTATCACGTACTAGAAGGAAACCGAAAATCACGCAAAACATGTAAACACGAATTACAGCGTACCTTTCTTCATGGGTATCGTACCTTATTTATAG
>JAXBDA010005265.1:0-25191 GCA_036023075.1 Gaultheria prostrata
CCCCCCTCCTCTCATTTGAGGACTGCGGCCTCTCTCTCTACTCTCCCTTCACTTCTAGTAGCTCAAAGCTCTCTCTCTCTCACTCTAAAACGTCTAAAGCCTTTCACATTACTCAAAACCCATAAAAAATCCATCAAAATCAAACCTAAACCCACCATAAAGCCTTATAATCAGTCATATTCACTCACACACTACCAAAACCAACTTCAAACCATTTTAAAATCCAGCCTACAACTCAAACCAAATAAAAAACCACATCTGTCTCACCTTGATCAAGTTCAAAAGGTAGAAAACAAAGCAAATTAATTCATGGTCACAATCTGAGGGTGACCAGTAAGTGTAAGTGAGTTCCTTATAATCATTTTACACTTACAATTCTCTTTAATTATCATCATGCTATTTTGTTTCATCTCAGAAGAGTGTGTATGTTGTTTACTGCTTACATCTTATCTACTTCACTTTTCTTAAATTGTCATCTCACTCTTTTCTTTATCTTTCATGAACAATTCAAGGAATAAAGTCAATAAGTTTGTTATTATTCTTGAATCTTTCCCCTTAGCTTTTGTTTGTCGATAAAAATCATTTTTCAGAAGATGTTTGGTAAAGGGGTTAAGGATACATGAGTAATAAAACAAAAGACATTGAAAATAAATGAGAACCAAGGATGACCTTGGGGGCCCAGCCTCACCTTGTGCGCCCAAGGTGGTTTCTGAGCAGTATACATATTTCATTCACTCTGTCATAATTATTGTTGTCTCAAGTACATATGGGTTCATCTCAGCTACTTAACAATCTCTTGTCAATTCTCCTTCTCCCTTAACTCAAATTCAATCTCATCTACGGATTTTTCCTAAAGCTAAACGTTAAAAAATTCATGTTTTTGTTTGATAATCACTTTTGAATGCCTTATTGAGATCATGTTATGGATTTATGAGTTGAAAATCAGTTTTGAGGATATTTATGATCAAAGCAAGGCATTCTTCAAACCTGAAAACAAGAGTTAAACAGTCGGAATGGGGAGACCTTGGGCGCCCAACCTCACCTTGGGCACCTCTGTTCTGTCAACAGATTGGTTAGCAGCTTTTGCATCTTTCATTACTTTCATTGTTCATTCTAATCTTATTTTCTGTTTTCATTTCATTCTGTTCATCTTGTTTATAATCATATGTTATCATCACCATTTCATTGTAAATTACACGCGTACATAAACACCGCAATTTCTTATATTGTATTTTTATCTTGTGTACATATTTCATATCTTGTTTATGTGTTTAAAGTCAAATTCTATACATTTTTAATATCGCACAAGTTATTTAGTAGAGACCGGTTCACGGACTGGGCGAGGGGGGTGCATTAAAACCCTTCCCCTCTCGTAACCAAACCCCCGAGCCCGGAAATAAAAAGGTTTTCGCACAACCGGTAAAACCATTTTCAAAACCGTTGGGCATAAAAGAGTTATTTTTATTGGTTTCTCAGGTTCATTCCTTAAACCCGGGTGGCGACTCCAAAATCATTTTCAAAATCAAATCGAATTGGGGAGCCAAACGCCATCGTGTGGGCGGCCGCCCGATGGGTGTCCATAGCGGAGTACCTCTTTGCCTGTGTATGGAGGTTTGTCAGACTCCCTTGAGCATTTCCATAGTTTTCCAGGGGCAGTGAGGGAGATAATTGAGATCACGGGCTTTATGGAGTTTATTCGACTTCTGGTGCCGACGCGGGCGGACAGCAAGTTGTTGAGGGCTTTAGTTGAGCGTTGGTGGGACACCATCAACACCTTTCATTTCAGGTTTGCTGAGATGACCGTGACGCCATTGGACTTTTCGACAATCACAGGTCTGAGAATCGGTGGGGAGCCGATACCGTTTGACTAAGGGTTGTACAGAGATAGAGCGACGATCAGGTACTACCTGGGGAGAGAGGTTGGAGAGGGAGAGCCCATGGTGAGGTTGGACCACTTGCCGGCCATACGGGATCACGAGCCAGAGTCGTCGACGGAGACGGCTCAAATGGCGAGGGCTTACTTGCTGTACTTGTTTGGTGTGTCCCTGTTTCCGAATAGGCGGAGTGGAGTTCACCTGGGTTGGCTTCCAGCAGTGGCGGACTTGAGCAGGGTGCCGAGTCTGGACTTTGGAGGTGCTGCACTGTGTACGCTTTATTGCTTCCTAGGTTCTGTTAGCCGCGGCGAGGGGACGAGCCTCGATGGCTTCTGGAGAGTGCTTGAGGTAAAACTTTTACATGCTTTCTTTTGCTTTCCAGTACTTCGTGATATTTACCGTGCATAATGTTGCTTCTATTTTCTGATGATGCCTTTAACCATGAAGGTGTGGGCTTATGAGGTGCTAGGGATGTACCCGTCAGCTATCAGATATGACAATGAAGTTGTGATTCCTCGAGCGGCGAAGTGGGACCGAGAGCACAGAGGCAGTGGTATACATGCGGGGAGAGTGAACGACTTTCGTCGTTTCTTGGACCAGACTGACGGCGGTACGGTATGACTTTGATTTCTGCATCTGCTTTCAAATTTGAGCTTTCTGTTCTGTTTTCAACTTTTCTGAAGTAGTTGAAATCCTTTACAGGTGAGGTGGCACGTTTGGGACGAGGTACCAGACGAGTACTTGCAGCGGAGCAGGGAAGTGACCCGAGGACAGATTCTGTTGGAGTCCCCGTACGGCTGGCAGTGGTACCTGGGAGAGAGGGTGCCTCGTCAGTCCCTTAGTTTGGCTCACTTCAGGATACCGGGGCTTATTCCCCCAGGCGTACAGCGGGCTGACGAGTACACGCAGGCGGAGATAGAGAGGTACACTATGCTGGACACTGAGCTCCCTTTCAGCAATTCCACAGACTATGATGCCTTCTTGGTTGAGAATCTGGCTAGCTTTTTGGACGTGGAGACCCTTATAGCGGTCATGGAGACCGCCTTGCCACTGTTGAGGAGGGAGATAGAGGTGCAGTCAACCGGAGGGATGATGGGAGTGCTGGACTTCCCTCAAGTTGCACCCCCGCTTGACCTTACTTCTGTTCAGGTAACCTGTAAAAGAAAGAAAACACATTTTAGTTTGCATTTTCTTAAGCATTATTTGGAACACCTGTGTAATGCCTTTTTTATTTTGTAGATTCCTGCTAGCTGGGCGTCTAAGTCCTATCAGCTGATCCTTGACTTAGAGGCTTTAGTGCGCCGGTAGAGGTGCCAGAGGCGACGTTCCGCCAGTGCGTCCCAGGGCTGAGCCGGGAGTGGTGATCAAAGATGGTGGACCTGGCAAAGGTAGAGGTGCCAGAGGCGGTGGCGGAGGAGCTCGGGGAGCCAGAGGTGGAGCCCGCGGTGGTGGTGGTACTGAGAGAGGTGGTGGAGTCAGAGTTGGAGGCGGCGATAGAGGCCGAGGTGCCTGGGGGGTTGACAGAGGTGGTGGAGCCAGAGCTGGAGCCGGCGACAGAGGCCGAGGTGCCCTGGGGGCTGACAGAGGCGATGGAGCCGGAGCTGGTGGCACAGGCAGAGCTGTGAGAGGAGCGAGTGGAGGAGCTGGAGGAGCCAGCAGGGGAGTCGGGTGTAGAGCTGGTCGTAGCCCTTCTCCAGGTAGATGGACTTCTCAGGCAATCCTTTTACCTTGTTTATTGGACTTTTGTGCTTTTAGACTTGTATATTTGACTTGTATGCTGATGAAATTTGTTTTGTTTGTGCAGAGTATGTCTCCACCTCCGAGGACAGAGCACAGGAGGGTGAGGCGTGCTGGAGGTGGCCCTATAGCTCGTCCGTTTGACAGAATGCTTCGAGACCGCTAGTCTTCAGCCAAGAGATCGAGAGGGAGTGCACCAGGAGGTTCAGCTCCGCCGTCACAGTGGGCTTTCAGAAAGGGAGAGATAGATAGCAGTGAGGAGGAGGACACGGGTCCTGCTGAGTCTGAGGAGTTCAGGCCACGGGTGCAGAAGTGGGCCCGTTCTTGAGTAGGTAGGTCAGGCCTGCATGTCTGCTTTTTGATTTGGGCGCCTCTTTGCCCATTTTTTCTTTATTTTCATGGATGCGGCCTGCGTGCCATGGCAGTATTATGATGATGTTGGGCCTGTTTTGCCCTTGGATAGATGCACATTTTATCATTCATGACATGGATGTTCATTTGGTTTTATAAAAGTTTGCATTTTCGTTATGTAAAATGATTTACATTAACAAAGACTGGAATCTAAAAACCAAATCTAGCACTGAGAATGTGTGAGACACTGTGGGGAAATGCATGTATAAGAATTTGAGACTGGGAGAGACACGTGAATTGACTCGATAGAATTGGACATTTTTGGACTTTTCGTAGGAAACTGGAAAAAGAACGAATGAGAGGAATTTAGAGTGTAAACGCCCCAAAACCTGATGACTTGATCGGATTAATCATACAAATCCCAAATGTATGTCACAATGCTTGCAAGCCCATGAATTTAAGCAAATGTTGAAAAATTGTGATTCGGTGTGCCGGGACTCTGTTTTCGGCAAACCCGGGCCTTCCAAATGAACGGAAATTTGTCTAACCCATGAAACATGCCCTACACATCTTTTCCGAGCTTGAAAATACATAATATGCCCTTGCTTGAGGTGAATATCCCAAGAAGTTGTAGAAAAGTTACAAAATCTCGCCCAAATTTCCATATCCGGGGTTTTCGGCATATCCGTTTATCGAGACATTCTTGAAAATGCCAAACAATTCCTCCACTAAGCCTTTGATACTTATTTTGAGCTGCATGTACAAGAATAGTGGCCAAAAGAAGCTCGGAATGGGTCCCGGAGGGCCAAAATTGGAATTTTGGCTAGAAAATGGCCATTGAGTGAGCCGTACAGTGCCGCAGGAATAGGTGCCGCATGGTGCCCTTAAGTGAGCCGTACAGTGCTGTGGTCTGATGTCCCACTTCTGACACTGTTTTCTACAGTCCTGACTTCCTATTTTATCTTCCCAGGGCATGCATGCACGTTCTACTCTCTTGAAATGCTAAACCAAACCCTATTTTGGGAAAGTTTACAAACCTTGCATTATCCTCGCGTTCCTCAATGTGGCACGCTTCCCGAGGCTCGCGTTTTTTGAGATTTTTGAATTTTTCTTGCTTGAATGGCTATAAGGAGCCATGTTTCCATGGCACATCCATCTCAAAAATCATCCTCCACATTTCCGTGACCATAGGTTGGCATCAATGCGCTAGATTCGGGATATAACTATATGTCCTGAGTTGCTCCATGCCGCTGCCCGTTTCTGGGATCCTGAGGTACATGTGTTCTGCCTCGGCTTTCAAGTGCTATGCCCCACGGTGGAAGAGTTCCACGCGTACTTCGGAGGTTTTGACTTGGAGATTCTCGTGATTCCTCTTCAGGGAGTGAGTTACGCTGATGTGCTATCCTTAAAGCTGAGTTTGAGTAAAAGTGCGGCGAGGTCCATGATCCAGGGAGGCGTGTTCAACATTCCGCGCTTCATCAACCAGTTTCGACCTGAAGGTTTTGCCTTGTGTCTCGTGATCTTTGCGGCGTTTTTGATTGTTCGCTCAAACCATCAGTAAAGTGCGGCATTGGTGGGAGTGGCAAGACAAATTGAGGAGCGCAAAGATGTGGCTCCAATGGTTCTGGCTGAGACTTTGATGGGCTTGGATGGAGTCCACGCTGGGCGAACCAATGTCTTTGAGGGCAGTGCTTTGCTCCTACATGTAGATTTCTCACTCAACTCTCCTTTTTCTGGTTTAGTCTCTCGTTCCCTTTTTACCTCAACTCTTGGGTTTAGGCTTTCTATGGCTCCTTACTTGTCTTTTCTCTCATGTAGACTTGGCTATGCGATAAGGCTGCTCTTCTGGAGGCAGTGCCGCGAAACAGGATTCACGAGACACAAGGTTTCGTTCAAAGGGATTAACAGGAGTTTCACAGGAATGTTCCTGGTTGGGTTCAGGTGCTTTCACAGCTGAAAGAGGACACAATTTCTTGGCGCTTGAACTATCTGGATCGTCCAACCATGACGGTGAGCAACATGGGACGCCATCGGGTAGTGCTAGTAGGTCTGACTTTTTGTACCTCTTACATCCCTTACTGCATTCTCCGACAGCTCGGTGTTAGTCAAGCAGTACCACTTGTATATCCTAAAAATTTCGTCATGCCCAATTTAACCCATGCAACACTCTAGGCTTATCAGCGTACTTGGAGAGAGCGTGTCACTGTTCGCAGAGATCAGTATCCCAGCATTGTGCTTCCAGGGCGTTACAAAAGATGTTGACACAAGAAATTGCAGCAAGAGAGAATGGAAATTAAATTTGACTTTTGCTTTTGTCTTAATGTACCCGAAATAAATTGCTGACCCATGACATGTTTCATGTGGGCCGAAGCTTTGCTTTTTTTTGTGTTGCTCTGTTGTGTGAAAGATTCATGCTCAGCCATGTAATCGAGGAAATTAGTTTGAATAAAAGTGAATTATGAAGATTTTCCGCTTTGATTCTCATTGATTATGATTGTAAGCGCGAATGGTGGGTGTGGATAAACTCAAAAGATGTTTTGAAAGATTACGACCGGTCATCAATGTGAGGATGCCTACGTATCCTTAAGAAGGAATCAGGTCATGACGTAGTTCATGTGTACAATTGTGGCTAAGGGTCGCTCGAGTATTTTCACCCTCCTTTTGTGCTCTTACTTTTGCCTGGTACCGCCCTTTCGGGTTTTTGGTCTAGCGAGCTTTCGATTGATTTTGTCTTGAATTTTGCCTAAGCTGCCCGATGTGGGTTTTCGACATAGCAGACTTGCTCTATTTTTTGCCTGGCACTGCCCGTCCTTGCGGTTTTCAGTCCAACGAGCTTCTCTCAGAGGTAGTACCTTTCGAGTTGACCCATGTTGACCAATGTTGATAAGTCGTTGCCGTCAAGATTGATGAGCTGAGTTGCGCTTTCGGACAAGATTTTCTTGATAATGTACGCCCCTGCCCATTTTGGCCGAAATTTTCCACGTGCATTGAAAACTGGAGCCCGGATCTCCTTCAGAACCGTGTCTCCTTTTTGCAGATTTCTAGATTTGACTTTTTTGTTGAAAGCACGAGCGATTCTACGTTGATACCCTTGAACTTGATACAAGGCTTTGAGCCTTCTCTCGTCAAACAACATGAGTTCTTCGAATCTCGCATTTTGCTATTCAGCTTCCTCGATTTCTGATTCTATCAAGACCCTTAGAGATGGTACTTCAAGCTCAATTGGGAGAACGGCTTCCATACCGTAAACCAAAGAGTAGGGTGTTGCCCTTGTCGGAGTACGGATAGATGTCCGGTATCCAAAGAGAGCTAATGGTAGCTGCTCGTGCCAATTTCTTGCAGATTGAGTTGTTGTCTCAAGTATTGACTTGATGATTTTGTTGGCAGCTTCTACAGCTCCGTTGGTTTGCGCGCGGCCGATAGGCGGTGGACTTGTGGACCTGAATCCCAAAATCTTCGAGAACTTCCGCAACTCTACCCTTGAAGTGAACACCATTGTCAGACACGAATGCGTGAGGCACGCCGTACCGGTAGATGATGTTCTGCTTGATGAAATGAGCGACTTGTACCGTTGTAAGAGTTGTGTATGAGGCAGCCTTAACCCACTTGGTGAAATAGTCGATGGCAACCATGATAAACTTGTTCCCGTTCAAAGCAGCCGGGGTGATCTTGCCAATGACGTCAATGCCCCAGGTAGAGAAAGACCAGGGTGAGGTCATGGAATGTAACTCTGATGGCGGTATGTGCATGAGTTTGGCATGAATCTGACACTTGTGACACCTTCTCACATATTCGATGCATTCGATTTCCATGGTAGACCAGTAGTACCCTTGTCGCAAGACCTTCTTGGCAAGCATCGTCCCGTTCATGTGAGGACCACAGACTCCGTTATGGACTTCTTCCATGATTCTGGTTGCTTCTTCGCCGTTTACACAGAGTTTATGCATTCCGTAGTGGGATCTTTGGTATAGCCTGCCCCCGCAGATAACGTAGTGAGAAGCTTGCTTTCGGAGAGCTATCTGACCCTTCCTGTCGGTCCCATCCGGATATTCACCCTTTTCAATGAAGTTCTAGATGTCGTGATACCAAGGAAGGCCATCGTTAGGTTCATCGATAGTCATGACATACTCGTAAACGGGCTTGTCCCTCTGCTCAATCATGATTGGTCGGAGCCTGACTCCGTTTGGTTTCTCCATCATTGAGGCTAGTGTTGCCAAGGCATCAGCAAATCGGTTCTTCAATCGGGGCACATGTGTGAAAGTAACAACCTGGAATGGTGGAATCAGATCATCAACGTCCTTATGGTAAGGTTTCAACTTGTCTTCCTTGACCTTCCAGTCGCCATTTGCTTGGGAAACTACCAGGTTGGAATCTCCGATTACCTCCAATCTTTTAACACTGATTTCGAGGGCAGCTTCCATCCCTACAATGCAAGCTTCATATTCTGACTGATTGTTGCTGACCTCAAAGTTTAACTTGAAAGCAAGAGGGATGTGTGACCCTTCTGGTGAGATAAGCAAGACTCCGATTCCGAATCCTTTCTGGTTGGTTGGCAGCCCCGTCGAAGTACAACAACCATACATCATTGGTCGTGGTCATGACATTCTGATCGGGAAATTCAAACTCCACATCTTCTGGACCTTCTAGCGGATGATTGGCCAGAAATTCGGCGACAGCCCTTCCTTTCACAGACTTCCGAGTCACGTACTTGATATCAAATTCAACCAGGAGAAACAACCAGCACGCCAGCTTACCAGTGAGAGCCGGCTTCTCAAACAGGTATTTGAGAGGTTCCATTCGAGAAATCAGCCTCACTGAGTAGGCTAACATGTAGTGCCTCAGCTTCTTGGAAGCCCAAACTAAAGCCCAGCAAACCAGCACGCCAGCTTACCATTCCTCGCAGCCTGCCATCTTCTTGCTAATGTAGTAGACCGCTTTCTCACTTCCGCCTTCGCCTGCTTGTGCGAGCATGCATCCCATGGCTGATGGGGTGACTGATAAGTACATGATGAGAGGTTGCCCCGATGCTGGTGGCATCAGTACTGGAGGATTCTGAAGATAACTCTTGATGGTTTCAAAAACTTTATGGCATCTATCATCCCATTTGAACGGTAGACCCTTCTTGAGTAGTCGAAACATTGGCTCGCAAGTTGAGGTCAACTTGGCGATGAATCTTCTAATGAACTGAATTTTCCTGAGAAAGCTTCGCACTTCCTTTTCTGTTCGGGGTGGCTCCACCTCGTGAATAGCCTTGATCTTGGAAGGGCCTATCTCAATGCCTCGTGTGGTGATCATGAATCCCAACATCTTCCCTGTTGTTACTCCAAATGTACATTTCTCAGGGTTGAGACGCAACCGGTACTTGCGAATCCTTTCAAAGAACTTTCTGAGTGCGGGTAAGTGCTCTTCTCTCTCCTTGGCCTTGACGATCATGTCATCTATGTAAACCTCTACTTCCTTGCGGATCATGTCATGTAGTAACGTCGTAGCTTCCCTCCGATAGGTTGACCCGACATTTTTCAATCCAAAGGGCATGACCCTGTAACAGTAGGTGCCCCACTCTGTGGTGAAAGTAGTCTTCTCACGGTCTTCGGGAGCCATGAGAATCTGGTTGTATCCTGAGAAACCATCCATGAAAGAAAGGAGTGCATGTCCAGTAGTATTGTCCACAAGTACATCTATGTGCGGCAATGGGAAATCATCCTTAGGACTGGCGTTGTTCAGATCCCTAAACTCTACACAGACCCAAATTTTTCCGTTCTTCTTAGGGACAGGAACGATGTTTGCAACCCACTGAGGGTATTCTGTTACCATCAGGAATCCGGCGTTTATCTCCCTTTGAATTTCCTTTTTAATTTCCAGTACCCAATCCGACCTCATTTTTCTCAGCTTCTGCTTGACAGGCTTTGCATCCGGGTAAAGCGGGATTCGATGCTCCACAATTTTTGGGTCGATACCAGGCTTATCTACGTGTGACCATGCAAAAACATCCTCAAATTCTTTCAGGAGATCCGAGTGGGCTTTGAACTCTTCAGGTGATAGTCCGAAATAAATTTGAACCATTCGCGGATTATTTTCATCTTTCAAGTTTATAGAGACAATTTCTTCTTTTATAGGCTGAGCATGCCTTTCGTCTTCCCTTCTGATTAGAGATCGAAGTTCTTCTGCAATTTCTTCCTCGAATTCGATCCCCTCATCGTCGGGGTCAACACAAATTATTTCGGATACAACAAGATACGCGAAGGCTATTTCATTGATAGCAAATGCGGGGACCCCAGGGGCGTGATACATGAGAGTGGACTCGAATTGAAAAGAAAAATGATGACGCGGAGGAATGACAGATACATGCTCAGTTTTAGACTCAGTCTCGGAGTCAGTGCTAGACTCAAATTCAGTGCCAATGAAAGTGATTCTAGGTACAAAAGTGCAATTTTTATAAACTCCATTGGCATCCACAATGAGTGTAGTGGCATCTCCAAGGGCATCCTGGCTTAGCATCATCAGCTCTACCTCCTCGGCAAGCTCTAAATCAGGCTTTAAGTCAAACAGCATCGCAGCAGGCTCGCCTTCTCCTACACCTATCAGGCTCTCTTCCCCGAATAGCAATCGGAGATTCCCTGAGTCAAGAGTTTATCCAGTCAACTTGGAGTGCCTTAACCAGTTCCTCCCTCTTCTCGGCTTCATCGTCACTGTCCTAAGTGTCGTTGGTGAAGATTTCGAAACCTGGCAGCTTGGTCTTCATTTCCATGTCCCCTAATGGCTCTGGTTCTCCCTAGTAGATAGCTTCCGGGGCTTTCACAAACTGAATGGGCATTTCTTGGCACCAACTTGCATCTTCTTTCCTTTTCTTGGTTCACTATCAGCTGATTCATAACCGACACCGAAGCGGTGGTTATTCATCAAAAATTTGGGGAATTCAGCCATCCCCTTGTTGTTCAAGCCTAACCCAGACCGGGCAGGTACTCCATCTTCCTCATCATCTCCAAGGCAGGTGAACTCATAGAGAAGTCCTCATCCATTTTGACGGTAAGGACTGATCCAGAAGTGTCAAAAGAGAAACCACCGATGGTGACATCCTCTTCTCCGTGGGCAATCTCAAGCAATGGTGCGTTGTCGGGGACATGGGGACGAATCCCTGAATCTCCGTGAATGGTTAAAGTTCCTGTGGCCAGGCCAAGTTGGACTTTCTGGTGTAGGGAAGAAGGTGCAACCATGATATCTGACCGATGAAGCCAAGGCCTGCCCAACAGCAGGTTAAAAGATGACGGGATGTCGAGCACATGGAAGTCAATGTCCGTTTTGAAGTTTTCGATGACTACTTCCATCTGGATGATCCCAATCACATCCCTGCAGGTGTTGTCATATGCGCGCAGTCCGAGGTTGGACAGCTGAAAGTCCTTGTTCTTGAAACCGAGACAATAGGTTGTCCTTAGGGGACACACGTTCAGTGAGGATCCGTTGTCAAGCAGTACGACTGGGTCCCATTTTCCCATGCACTTTAGAGTGATGTGCAAAGGTTTGTTGTGACCAGCTCCCTCTGGAGGTAGATCCTTTTCAGTGAAGGTAACGACGTGCTTGGCACGAGCAGGGGTAAGTAGGGCTACCATAGTTTCTGGAGGAGTATCTAGTGGCACCTCCATGTTAGATAGAATTTTAATCAATTTCTGACGATGCTCCCAGGAGGAGGAGACCAGACCCCAAATTGAGACTGACGCTGGAGTTCTTTCGAGTTGCTTTTGGACCAAGTCTTCTGCCGTCACTCGGTTCCTTTGAGTAGTGACTTCTGGTTCAACCCGAGCTAAATTTTCCTGAATGGGATCGTCCCAAATGAATTCTTCTGGCTGAGTTCGATGTGGAATGTTTCCTCGAAGGTTGGCCGGTTGGTAGATTCGGCCACTTCTTGTTACCCGATTGACTGTATCCTCCCAGAGTTGCTGGTTTTCACCCCAAAAGTCTACAAGTCCTTCACCAACTTTGTGCTTTCCAGTTTTGATGGCTTCTTTCTTCTGTTTCTCATTCTGGTCTTCAAACCACAAGTCAATCAAACTATTGGGAGTTTTCTGACTGCTGATTTTAACTGTTTTTAGTTTTTGCTTTCAGATCTGCTACCTCTGAATCCTGCCAGAAAGATTGGTCTAGCATGGATTTATTGACTGTCCACACTTCATCACTGCCGACTCGGATATCAATAACCTCATCTTCTTTCCATGTGGTTGTCCGGGAATTAGTGACCAGAACCGATATGTTGGAGTCATGTGGAAATGGTGCGGAGGGGCGCGAGAGAGATTTTTCCATGATGTATGCCTGAGGAAACCAATCTTGATCACTGAAGACAGTCTCGATGGCTTGCCGGTTTTCTCCTCCAGGAAGTGGAGACAGCGAGGAGTTGTCTAAGAGGTTGTGCTGAATTTCTTCATTTCTTGGGTTGAGATGATTTTCAGATTCCTCAAACAAGGATAGGAGTGAAACCGTGTCCAGAGGGTCAGCACAGATAGCTGTTTCTTCGACTTGGCTGATACTGAAATTTTCCAGTATGCAAACAGGTGGCTTGTCATGAAATTCTAGGACAATGTACTGGCTCGGGTCCCAAGAGATTAGCAAAGAACCGAACAATGCTTGTTAGGAATCCTCCCAGTCCCAATCGTTCATGGCATTCTCCTTCTTCAGCGAGGTCGCCCCATTTGAGTCTGGGCTTTCGTTCAAGATTTCCGATGGCATAGATTTCCAGATTCTCCAACACTGAGACAAAGGGTTTCGGTTCGGTGACTGGCACAATGTACAGGCTTGGATTGAACTGGTCAGGGTTTTGGAATTTTAAAGTGGAGCTGAAGTATATCTGGTTGATTTGGATATTCTATTTGTGGTCAAGCAAGGGATTGGAAATAGTGTTGGGCTTTTGCTTGGGAATTGGGATGGTTTCGTCATCAACGAAGTCTTGGACTACGTGTTTGAGGCGGATACAGTTGTTGGTATGATGGCCAGGCATTTGGTGATAGGCACAGTAGACATTGGGATTGTGATTTGCGGGAAGTTCTTTGGGTGGATCGATAGGTTTGATGTCATTTTTCTCGAGGAGCTTTTTGTAGACAGTGGTAAGAGGGGAAGGGAATTGGTAGAATTTTCTTCTTGGCCGGGATGTATTTTGGAGAAGTGGTGATTGGGTGGCTATTTGGTTAACTGGCTCGACTTTGACTGGCTTGGGATTGGAGGAACTGGCTTGAGTCTGGTGATAAGTATTGGGTCCGAAAAGGGTGTTGCTGTTACCGGAGTAGACTCGCTTAGGCCGGGAAGCTGATTCACCTTTGTCAAATATGCCAGTGCGGATTGCATCTTCCACAGCAAGGCCGGCTTCGTTAAAGGTTTTGAAGTCGACGGAGGTCTGAAAGACCATTAAGTGTTTAGCAAAATCAGATTCCAAGTTTCGAGTGATAATCCTCATCTGTTCCTTCTTCGAGGGTCTGTCTATCATCTGTGAAGCTTTCCCCCTCCAACGCTTGACAAAGTCGGCGAAAGACTCATTCTTTCCCATCTTTGTAGATTCTAACTCCCGAATGGTCATTTCCAGCTGGATGTTGTAGTTGTACTGAGCCACGAAGGCTGCCCCCCAATGTCTTCCCAAGTTTTCTTCTTTTAATTGTCTGAGTTCAGAAACCAACGGAGTGCGGGCCCCGTCAGGGTTTGCTGGAACATCTGAGCCATGGCATTCTTTTCCACATCATACATGGATAATGTACCCACGTATGTTTGCAAGTGTGTTTTTGGATCACCGCTCCCATCAAACTTGTCCCAGTCAATCGGCTTGAACTTGTCAAGCAGCTTAGCGTCAGGGAACATGCATAATTTTTCCATGTCAATGCCTGTAGCAGCAGTCTTTCTTGTTTCTGGACTGATTCCTCAAGCTTGGCTACCTTAGCTATCATGGCTTCCATTCCTGAATTGTTCTGATTATTTGATGATTCCCCGGTCGAGAGCCGAAAGGTTATGTCTTGAATTAAGACCATCATTTGAGCCATTTGATTGTTGTTAGTGGCTCGTTGATCTTCCAAGGCTTCTTTGAGAATCTGAACCTCGGTTTTCTCTGACTGTTCTATGGTTTTGGCCATAACTGGAAGGCTAGTTGACTGTTCTGCTCTTGTCTCAGTTCGAATTAATTGCTGTTAAGGAGTTCTAGCCCAACCAGGTGCATAAGTGTTCTTATTTTTGCAAATGGTTATGTACTGATGGTATGAACAGATTGAATTAAATGATGTTGTACATGCAATCTATTTACATGAAAGAATGAGGTGCTATGCATAATGCAAGATTGCCCCAATTTTTCTCTAATTTTGCTGAATATATTCAAGATTTTGAAAACAACGGCCGGACCGAGGTTGCCTACGTATCCCCATGGAGAGGAATCGGGCCATAACGTAGTTCAGGACTGTAATTTTAGGCTTTTCAATATTTTTTGTAAACGATGTCTTTTTGCATTGAAGGCTCACTCCGGGAGTGATGCAAAAGGATTCTGGTAGATAGAAAAACAGACTTGATAAACAAAGTACAAACTATTATAGACTCAGTAAATAACCAGTACTGAAAATAACAACAGATTCCATAAGCAACTGCAACAAACTTGATCAGAGACTCAGACTACAGACTTGATGAGTAAACAACACTCAGACTAGGCAACTGATGCTGGCTTTATTCCAAAAAGGCCCTTGATGGCTGGATCAGATTTGGTTGTAGCATGTCCTTCTACTTGTTAGGGATGTGGCTTCATGGGATGGGATGAGTTGGGGGTAACTGGGCTGGATGGTGAACTGGCTTCACCGATCTTCTTCTTTCTTTTGCGGGCTCTGGCTTCCTCTTCTTCCGATTGTTTCTCCCAGGCATACTGTTCTTTGAGCTGGTCTGGGGACATGCCATCATTGTTGTGAAAGCAATCCTCATAGCAGTCATCACAGTCACATTCATCCCAGTACTTCTGGCCAGTAAGTGGATCTGCAAAGTAGTACACAGGTTTGCCCTCCTCATCATAGTATTTGACTGGAGGCATGACACAGTAGTCACCATCTTTCTCCTCATACATAACAGTGATTTTGTCTGGGAGCACCCTTGGGTTGCTGTCTGGTGTGATGTAGAATTTCCAATCTGAATAGCCTTCAATGCTATCCCACTGGTTTGGCGTGTCTGACGGCTTGGGTTCAGTGACCTGGTCAACCCACCTGTAGAGCTTCTCACCTTCAGAGGTTCTCTGCTCAGGCTGGCACTCCTTAATAATCCAGGCAGGAGCATTGTGGTGAGTGGTGAAAGTAGACTTAAGTCTCTTGTTGCTTGGTTGGTCAGCCATTGTTCTGACAAAAAAGTAGTAATTTCATTTGGGAAAAGGGCAATGCCTAATTGCAGTGGTTTTTGAAAAATGGGATTTTGAAGTATCCAGCATAACCAGAGATTATTGGTACAATCTTCAGGTGAGTGAAGTGATAACCTAGGGCCAATCTAGTTTGTGTTTGCATGGAAAATGAGAGCAGTATATACAAAAGCAGTAAACAAGTAGCATGGTATGTGCGAAAGTGGTAAACAGACAGCATGCTGACAGGATATTGAAAAACCGTAAACAAGTAGCAGGATATATCACATAATCCTACCCTGTGGGTCCTGTCATAAGTTGGAAGGTTATACGGCTATCTATATGCAAAGGCCGGTTTTGGTTTAAGGAGTTCCTCAGACTAAAGGTAATACTTGCCTCCCCTTTGCACAGAATACTGGCGTGGCAAGGGTAATAACGGCAGGCTGACTCATCATCGTCCAAAGTTGTCGAGAATCTTGATATTCCTAACACCAGCAAGTTGGGTAGGGTACCAGGACGCAGCGGCGAGGCAAGTATCCATGCACGTGCAATGCAAAAATTTAACAATAAAATCTTTTCAAAAATCCCACAAATATTTTTCAAGTTTGGCTCTCTTTTTAAATTAATCAAAACCTTGAAATTTTACACAGGCAAACAGCCGGGAAAGCTCCAGTCCGGATTGATCGGGCTCTCATCCTTACATCATTCCTTTCTTTGACAACGCGAAGCATGTACTTTGTGTCAAGCTTTCAAGGGTCGTTTTACAAGTGTAAAATGTCAAAATAAAGATTAATTTAAAAAACATATCGCTCCCCAACAGAATCGCCATTTTTTGGACGGTGCCACTCTTTTGCTATGTTTTGAGAAAGGGGCGATCTGGGAAAAGAAAAATTTAGAGTCGCCACCCGGGGTTTAATTTTTGGAAAATGTTTGGTACCCGAGAAACCGTTTAGAAAAATATGACTCTTGTGCCGCTAAAAAAGAGTTTGGTCTGCGAAAAATTAGACATATGGGTTCGGGAGCCAAGTTACGCGCGGGGAAGGTTTTGTTCGAAAAATGCACCCCGCGTGCCCGGAATTTTCCGGTCTCTACTCAATATTTGTGGGATTTTTCTGAAAAATAGATTTTATTGAAAACTTTATTAACATAAATAGTAAATAAATAAATAAAGGAAATAACAGGAATAAATAATAATGATAAATCACATAATTCACAAATAAACACTTAATTAACATGAAATAATAAAGAAGGGGACATAATTGCAACAATTAAGAGTTCAACGGGTCAGTGTAATAAAACTCTTATAAATTCAAGAAAACAGAGCACTGGTTTCAGAAAAACAGAGCATTCCACATATCTTAACCAAAGACGCCGTACGGTGTGCACATATATCCCGCACGGTGCAGGTGCCGATACCGCACGGTGTCGTTGGCTGACTTTTTTGGAAAAATTTGTTTTCTGATCAAAAGAGAAATGAGATATTTTCAAAATGCAGAAATGCTAATTTTTCAACCAAAGATCCTTGATAATTTTTTATACCGTACAATGGGGAATTTTGTGTCGTACGGTTATCATGGTTTGGGCATTGGGCTCTTATTTGGTTTGTTCATGACTCAAGGGTTCATTCCAAGGTATATTTCACATGTTGATACAAGGAATTTTATACAGTGCAATGGGGAATTTTGTGCCGTACGGTTATCATGGTTTGGGCATTGGGTTCTTATTTGGTTTGTTCATGACTCAAGGGTTCATTCCAAGGTATATTTCACATGGTCCTTTTCATCATCGGGGATGCACGAGTCATCAAAATTGGGGTGTCTACACCCAAACCGTCCCGTAGAGGCGTAGAGTGGACAAACCGTCTCATAGAGGTGTGCAATAGATCAACCCAGTAAAACAGTGTAGTAGATGAACCGCCTTGTGAAGGGGTATAGTGAACCAATTCAATAAAGTGGTACAGTGGACAAACCTTCTCGTGGAGGCGTACAGTGGAGCAACAATTAGTGTAGTGAAGCCGTCTGGTAGAGATGCCAACCAAGTGAAATGATGCAGTGAAGCCGTCTCATAGAGATGCCAATCCAGTGAAATAGTGCAGCAAAGCCGTCTCATGGAGACGCAAATTTCATCCAGTAGTGCAGCCTCGCGGAGGCACAAAATCAGTAAAGCCGCTTCGCAGAAGCGCAATTCTATTCCCTAGCATGTGAAAATCCTTCTCATGTATGTGATCGTCCGATGGCTAGGTATGGTCTAGGGCAAAGTTTCCCCCAACTCAGTAGAAGTGATTGCCCCGAATTACGAGTGGTCTGATTTCCCCCGAGGAATACGTAGGAAGCCCAAGGGCTCGACCACAAATAAAAATATTTTTCAAAACCTTGAGATAGTTGCCTCGCCAACGTAGAGGTCCTTTACGGCTTCGACTTCACTTGAGACACACTTCGCAGTCTATCCAAGATTGGTCAAAGAGGGTCATCTATAGACACCCTAAGTTGGCTCGGTAGGTATTTCAAGTAGTGCTCCGTGCGGACTCCCGATGATGAAAGCGATACCCAAATGGTTTGGGAAAGTTCACGTGGATCTTATAACCTTTGTAAGGATTTGGTAGCCAATATCCAAAACCTCCCTAACTCAGTTGAAGTACCGGCCGACACTCAAATTCACCGGTCGGCGCATCTAGTTGCAAACCGTCAGAAACCCTGTCCTCTAACCGAAATCCACTACCCATAGCCAGATGCATCCACCGGCCGACCGACAAATCAGCTTGTTCAGGAAGCTTTCGTAGCGGAGCTCGGTCGAGACTCAAATTATTTTCGGTGATCGGAATACTGTGTGATTTCTTAACAATCAAGTTGCAGACTCTATGAGATAGAGTCCAATGTGTTGCAAAACGTCCCAATTCGTATCATCATCGGATTGGGACTCTCTGGTGCTAAGCCTATTTATAGGCGTCGTTGCTTTTTGAAATTAACAATTCTTCTCTCCCACAACCCGAAGTGCTGAGCAAAATACTCCCCACATCCTACTCTTCAAAAGCCCTCTTACCCCGCAAGGCCAAATCAATCCAGTCGAAAACCCCCAAATCCGATCAAAGGTTTTGAGGTTCTGTGAGAATTCTGCTTCAAAGCAAGCAAATCGAGTCGCTGAGGGAGTAACAAAAAAGGTTGATACACCTTTAATGTCGGTCATTTTCTGAATTTTACTCCTTTTAATTGTTTAATTTCAGTCGAGTAGCTTCTCTGTGCTTTTAGTTTCTGGCGTTGGGAATAATACCGGCCGGTGAACTGATGTACCGGCTGGCACATTAATCAATGTGATCTGCAGGCTGCCAAACCGTCTCGTGGTGGCGTACAGTCGACAAGCCGCTTCAGAGATAGCACACATAACCCAAACCCGCTCGTAGAGGCGTACAGTGGACAAACCGTCTCGTAGAGGTGTGCAATGGATCAACCCAGTAAAACAGTGCAGTAGATGAACCGCCTTGTGAAGGCGTACAGTGAACCAATTCAATAAAGTGGTACAGTGGACAAACCTTCTCGTGGAGGCGTACAGTGGAAAAACCAATAGTGTAGTGAAGCCGTCTCGTAGAGGTGCCAACCCAGTGAAATGATGCAGTGAAGCCGTCTCGTAAAGATGCCAATCCAGTGAAATAGTGCAGCGAAGGCGTCTCATTGAAACGCAAATTTAATCTAGTAGTGCTCGCAGACGCATAAAATCAGTATAGCCGCTTCGCAGAAGCGCAATTCTATTCCCCAACAGGTGAAAACCCTTCTCAGGTATGTGATCGCCCGATGGCTAGGTATGGTCTAGGGCAAAGTTTCCCCCAACTCAGTAGAAGTGATTGCCCTGAATTATGAATGGTCTGATATCCCCCGAGGAATACGTAGGAAGCTCGAGGGCTCGACCACAAATAAAAATATTTTTCAAAACCTTGACATAGTTTCCCCGCCAACGTAGAGTTCCTTTACGTCTTCAACTTCACTCGAGACACACTTCGCAGTCTATCCAAGATCAGTCAAAGAGGGGCATCTGTAGACACCCTAAGTTGGCTCGGTAGGTATTTCAAGTACCGCTCCGTGCGGACTCCCGATGATGAAAGCGATACCCAAATGCTTTGGGAAAGTCATGTGGATCTTATAACCTTTGTAAGGATTTGGTAGCCAAGACCCAAAACCTCCCTAACTCAGTTGAAGTACCCACCGACACTCAAATTCACTGGTTGGCACATCTAGTTGCAAACCGTCAGAAACCCTATCTTCTGACAGAAATCCACTGCCCATAGCCTGATGCATCCATCGGCCGAACAGCAAATCAGCTTGTTCCAGAAGCTTTCATAGCGAAGCCCGGTCGGGACTCAAATTCTTCCCGGTGATCGGATAACTATGTGATTTCTTAACAATTAAGTTGCGGACTCTATGAGATAGAGTCCAATGTGTTGCAAAACATCCCAATTCGTATCATGATTGGATTGGGACTCTTCGGTGCTAAGCCCTATTTATAGGTGTCGTTGCTTTATGAAATTAACACACAATTCTTGACCCCCACAACCCGGAGTGCCCGAAGTGCTGCGCAAAATACTCCCCACATCCTACTCTTCAAAAGGCCTCTAACTCTGCAAGGCCAAATCAATCCAGTTGAAAACCCCCAAATCCGATCAAAGGTTTCGAGAAGTTTAGTCGCTGAGGGAGTAACAAAAAAGGTAGATACACCTTTAATGTCAGTTAATTTCTGAACTTTATTCCTTTTAATTGTTTAATTGCAGTCGAGTAACTTCTCTGTGTTTTTAGTTTCTGGCGTTGGGAAGAATATCGGCCGGTGAACCGATGTACTGGCTAGCACATTAATCATTGTGATCTGTAGGCCGCCAAATCAATTGGTCGGCCAGCAGATCAGTTGCTGGCACAGTTTAATTTATTTTGTTTTTGTGTGCTGATGCTCCTATCTCCGTTTCCATTGCGTGTTTGGTGTTAATACTGCTATCATCACTAATATCTGTTAAAGGTTTAATAATTGGTTAAGTGCAAGATCGAATGAAATCTTGAGGCTATTTTATGTCAAATGTAGGCTAGCCTTTGTGGCTAGGCGAAGATGGGTGCCTAACACCTTCCCCTCACCGTACCCATGTTTCCCGGACTGTGAATCCCTGGTTAAATGGGCTTGTTTTTGGTTTAGGTTAAACCAAGTGGCGACTCTAAAACATTCAACGGTGTGCTGCAACGGACACCTAAAGCGCTCGATGGTCATCCTGTTTAGTGATAGTGAAACCCATCGTCGCGGACGCGGGAATCATGGGTCTACAAATACACAAAAAAAGACAAAAGCAAATAACCTATGAACGGGAACCCGAGGCTGAAGTGGTTCACTATCATCCTACATCCATAGGCGATGGTAAACAGCCATCCACAGTTTCTCATATGATACTAAGCACATGCAGAACAAAATGATTAATCCGTTGTTGCGAATGCCAGATTATGAACTTACTTTTAGGGGTTCTATCCTAACGGAAACAAGATATGGCCTCGAACTGAAAGGGCACATGCGATAGGAAATAATGAACTAAACATGATTAAATGAACACAATACATGCATGCATAAACAAAACACGGGTTTAAAAGGGAAACATGATCAAATTAGGAAACTTTCCTGAAATAGAAACTTTCTAAATATAGAAACTACATGCATGCTCGGGTTACGAAACAAATTAGGAAACTTTCCTAAAATAGAAATTTTCTAAATATGAAAACTATATGCATGCTCGGGGTACGAAACAAATTAGGAAACTTTCCTCTAATATAAAGTTTCTAAATATGGAAACTATATGCATGCAGGCTGATGAATGGTCAAAAGTGTATGTTTATTCCATTAATTTTGGATAGTATTGCACTTTTATTGTATTAGTTCTCCTAATTTATGCTTGATTGTTAGTAACTGATTAATTTTATCTTTGCAGAAAAATATGGGGATTTAAGACGATTTCAAGAGCTTTGGAGTTATTATATAATGAGCCCAAGGATAATTGGATAAAGATGGGAGAAAAGTGCCAAAGAAGAAGCCCAACACATGTTTTCTGCATTGAAAAGAAGGGTTCAGCCCAATATATGTTGGCCCAACACTCGATTCCGCACATTAGAGCCATATTTGGAATTTTGTAGCACCTTAAAATTGAGCCCATTATTAAATCCGAATTTAATTAATTAATTAGGGTTTTGCTTGTTTTAGTGAGGCTACTATTATAAATAGTTGTCAAACTCTAGTAGGAGAGGTATCTTTTTGCCTCTTTTCATTATTTTGTTTCTTGTTTTCTTCATGGAAGGCTAAAAACCCTAGCTAAGGCTAAGGGTGAAACCACAACAATACTATGGTATTTTGTGAATGATTCTTCAAGCTTTTCATGTGATATTCATTTTATTTGATTTGCCTCAAGTTTTTAGTAAGTTATTGTTCTGTACAATGTATTGACTTTTCATTAGCTCCGGGTACGAATAATGCTTTGAATTCCTTGTGAACAATTAATAAGTTTGTTATGTTTTGATTCAATCAATTTTATGAATATATCTTCCACTACAAGAAAGTGTGGCTTTACCGGCATTTTTATTACCGACAATCAGTAAAATGCCGGTAAAAGTACTTATTCCCGGCATTAAAAGTAATGCCGGAAAAAGATCACTTTATAACGGCATTATTTCTAAAATGCCGGAAAAAAGTACCCAAAAGCAGCATTATTCATAAAAATGACATTTTTAGTAGATTTATGTGCGGCAATCCAACCAGGAGGACGCGGGAAATACTTGGCCTCATTAAAACGACATCGTCTCTCTTTTATTTTTCCTTTCCCTCTTTTTTTCCCCCCTTTCTTTGCTCGTTCTTCTTCTAGCGCTAGGCAATACTACTCTATTCCTCAAACAAAACAAAAAAATCCCCAAATCAAAAAAGCTGATTGTGGAAGACGGAGAGAGAGAGAAGGAAAAGCCCCAAATCGATTTCTTCTTGCACGATATCTTGTCGTCGTCGATCTCTGGCCATCATCGCATGCAGGTACCTTTGATTTCTTCTACATCGGTCTCCCTTATTACTCTGTCAAGTGGTTTGGATCACATAGAGGTTCATTTTTTAGGAGATTTTGTGGTCACCTTGTCTCCCTTCTTCTCTTGCATGTCAGAATAATTACTAATCTTCTAGGGTTTTGTCTGAAATGGTTGCAAGACTGAATAATAGAGCAAAGAATTTTGTAGAGATCGTTACTCCTTTCTTCTCTAGTGAAAAAAAAAATTTGGGTCGGCTGAGATTTACCTCTGGCTATCGGGTTATTGATGAGGTTTAGGCTTGTTTATGATCCTCGAGGCGCCTCAACTCAATAGCTGAAACCCGTTTGATGGCTATGGATTGGATTCTGAGTCCCAAAATCTTTGGGGCGTACTTGTGTCTTCTGTTTTTGTTATTAAGGGCTGTTTCTTTGTCTGTTTTGCTTTGTTTTCTAGCTTTCTAGGAATATAATTTGGATGTTTGTAGGGTTGTTTTCCCTTGAGTTTTTGAGCTATATACAAAAACCAAAAAAGGAACTATTTAGGTTCCTCTCCCAAGAATGTTCCATTTTTCTACTCTTGATAATGCAAAAGCTTGGTATACCATAGCAAATGTAAAGACCCGGAAATTCATGATTTATTTATTTATTTATTTTTATAAATAACATTGGGGTAATGTGAGGAATGATGAGAAGTGATGAAATTGACTAAGTGTTGGAGTGTTGGTGAGATATATGTTGATTGGGGTATGTATTGTGTGTGGTGTGGGAGAGGAGGCAGATATGTCCTCTTTCCCCCAAAAATCAGCCCCCTCTCTCTCTTCTCCTCCATAACTCTCTTCTTCAAACTCCCCCACCATCCGAAGCCAAATCAAGAGTTCTACACTTAGTCCCTTCACTAAACCTTCATAAAATCTCGAGCTCTACGCGTTGATGTGCTCATTTCACCTCGGAGTTTGAAGAACATTTTCGGATCTTGAAGCTAGGGTTCGGGTTTTTTCTTTTGGAAGGGTTTCCAAGCTCAATCTTTGAGGTAGGGATCAATTTCTACCTCCTCTAATGGTTTATTTTTGACATGTTGCATAAATCTTGGTTGTTTTCACCATTTTCTAGTCATACTTGAGAATCTCCATGAAATGGGTTTTGATCTTGATTGAGTTTGGTTTCACACATTGGGTTGTTCAATTTATGATTTAGTTGATGATATATCCCTCTCTCATGTTTGTTTGATGATTGAGACTCTAAAATTTGGTATGGGTTGAAATTCCCCACCATAGGTGGAAATCTGCTTGTATTGGTGACTGTTCACACTTTTTGGGCAACATCAAAGCAGAATTGGGAAAAGTGTATAACTACAATGTTGTAGCTCTTCAAATTACCTACGTTTTGATATATAATACGTCAAAAACGGAGTTTGGTGTGAAAAGTTATGGCATAAATACTGGGGACTGTTTAAAATCTGCTCGTAAGCATTCTGGGTCGACCCAGACCCTGTAGTGGGTCGACCCAAAACCTTATGTTCAACTCAGGACCATTTTGGGTCGACCCAATCACATTTTGGGTCGACCCTAACCCTCTTAAAGGTCATTTTGCTCCTTTTGACCCGCTTTGGCCCGTTTTGTGCGACGTGCATATTATGTTCGTTCTAATTGACTTGAAACACCTCGAGATGCGTGTCATGAGTATAACTTGGCATATCCGATGTTACCTTAAGTTCCCTAGGGGTTAGTGTTACATGTTTGACATCTAACGACACTAGTTGGGTGATAATCGACCGAATTAGAGTTTTGAACGTTGATTTGAGATGCGTTATTGCATGGACACTAAATTGATGAGAATGAGCATGAAATGATATAAATGGATGAAAAGAATGACACGGGGCCTATATGGTATGCCCGGAATGACACGGAGCCTATATGGTATGTCCGGAATGACACGGGGCCTATATGGTATGCACGGAATGACACAGAGCCTATATGGTATGTCCGGAATGACACGGGGCCTATATGGTATGCCCGAAATGACACGGGGCCCGAAAGGGTATGCCCGGAATGACACGGGGCCCGAAAGGGTATGCCCGGAATAACACGAGGCCTTTATGGTATGCCCGGATTTCATTGAATGGAATAATTGAATAAGACGCATGATGAGGGTGTATAGAGAGCATGAGAGGCATACTTGATATATTTTTGACACAATGGTGTGATTATTGATCTAATGTGGCGAATCGTGAACTACTCTTCTATGTTCGGCTCTCCATGACTTCTTTGGTTACTCTTGTTGATTTTAGATGTGGGATACATACCGATACTTGGGGAATACTTGGACCCTCGAGGGACACATGGTCACTTGCAGGACACGAGTGTAATATATGTATACTTATAGGGCACTAGGGAATACGAATAGAGAAATTGTTGGTCACGTGGGTACTCTTGGAATACGTTGGGGTACGTATGGGTATCGTACGATATATGGATTCACGGGGAATACAACGACTAGGGTATTTTGTGTGTGTGTGTGAGTGCTTAGATATGTGATGAATGTTTTATGATAAATAGGGTTGCGTGCATGATATGGATTGGTGTGAGTCTCAATGGACAGGTCGATGGATTTGAAAGAGAAAGATTAATTGTGTAGGGTTGAATGAATGATAATGAAACAAAAATTGCTGACGGTGGAATTGGAAAGGGGAGGGAAAGAGAGAAAATGATTGCTTGATTGAAAGGACGCTAAGGTCTCTTGAGGATGGTTTAGTACAAGGGTTGTTGGACCCAGCTAATGTTATTTTAAAGAGAGAGATATGGAGATTTGATGAATAGTAACATTATGATAGATAATATTGGTTAGAGGAGAGTTTGAAAGTTTATTACCTAAAGTTTATATCG